>VYZS01021529.1:22705-42485 GCA_013400695.1 Neodrepanis coruscans
TTAAAGACCATGTTACTGTGGGAGCTGCAACCCTATTACACTATCAGAAGATAAATCAAAAAGGTCTTGACAAATGTGGAGAGGAGGGAACCCACAGACTGGATTTCTTCCTGTTTGTTTTAATAAAGACAAATGTACACTTCCATAGGAATCCTCATCTATACAAGATGGAAAAATTATTTGCTTGCCAGAAGTTGTCCAGAAAGTAGTCTGGAGCAATAATGTGTTAGAAAACAAATGTGCATCAACAATATATTTAAATGACAAATTTCAAAGGTTGGTGTACAAAATGAGTACTTTGGTAGGACAGGTGAAGCAACTCTTCCCCCTCTAGATAGCACTGACATGACCTGAGTTAGTCAGAATCTTACATCCAGTTTTGGGCATCACATTTCTAAGATGCGAAGCAACTGGAAAGAGTCCAGGCAAGGAGTGGCAGGGGAAGGAAAAGAAAAAAAGACTAGAGGTCTAGAAAACATGACGTATGAGAAAAGATTGAAAGAACTGGGTTTGTTTAGTCTGAAGAAAAAGACTAAAAAGAAACATGATAACAGTCCTCAAATATGTAAAAGATTGTTACAAGTAAGAAAAACTACTTTCCACAGATACTCCAGATAGGACTAGACACAACAAGCTAACAGAGCAGCAAATTATGTTTTTAATGCTTAACTGACAGAAAAATTAAACATTTGAAAGACTTCCACAGGGGGCTGTGGAAGCGTTAAAGGTTTTTAAGAACAAACACGCCTGGAACCGGCCAAATATAAAAGGATTTCACAGGACTGCTGAATGGACCATATGACTTCCTGAGGTCTTATTCAGCACACTTCAGTTCTGTGTTGTAGGCCTAAAATTAATTCTTCTATTTCTATTTGCGAGTGCTTGTTGAATTTACAATGACTAGCTCCTTTTCTTAAAAGAAAAATTGTTCTTTCTAGGAAGACAAGAAATTTTCTGTAGAAAATGCACGAACCACTGATATTCCCCCAAACTGCCTTTTCCAAACCACAATAGAACAGGAGACAAGCATTGCCACTCATTATAGATGAGGAACAAGCTGTAGAATTGAACCAGGAATGTGATAAGTTTCTGTTTTCTGTTTACTTATGAAAGTGGTTTTCCTCTTGTGCATAAGATTTACTCTGTGAGATATCTGGCAAGAAAAGATATAAGAAGTTATAAAAAGGAGAGATGATGAAAGTGAAGTTAAGGTCAAACTAAAAAGTGACATCACCTACTAAACTCAGTGCAGCAGGTCTTACAGGGCAGATGAAGCTCAATAACTACAGTTTTAGTCTTTCTGAACATTTTCAAGCAATAAATTTACTGACTAATATATTCATCAGTGTAAATTACTGCAGAAGGTGACCACTGCTCCTCTTCTCATGCCACACCTCCACAACTTCACCCAGGTGCAAGAAAGCTCTTCCCACTGAAAAGCCGCTACTTCTTCACCACATATGTAATAGGCTACAGATGCTAGTCCATGAGATATGATCTAAGACACCTTTCCTCTCCCAGGCCTTCAGAGGGTAGGAGCAAATGATTGCAAAGCTGAAAGTCAGGAGATCAGACAGATGCCCTTAAAGCATTATCTACACTGACAGAGTTATGTGGAAGAAAGACAGTGTAACACATCACAGGTTTCCCAGGCATGATGTTCAATTGTGGTTTGGTTGAAGGTGGCAGTTCAGTGTTTCTTAACGTTTTCTTATATAACTTAACTCACATCTTAGCTAGGATCATAGAGGCTTTATTTATTAAAAAAAAAAACAAAAAACCCAAACAACTGAAAAGGGGATTATTAAGGATCCAAACTTCCATGGTGCTTTGGAACTAGATAAAAATCCATGCCCTCTCTCTACAGTTTAGTAAATAATGTAGCTTTTCATGTTGTGCCTTCTTTTGCCTCTTCCTGCATTTCTAGAAAAAACTATTCCCTTCACTTCGGGCATGACACTGAATACAGCATTTAAACCGACATGTCACAAAGGGCCAAGAAAAAGAAACAGAAGATGGGTATGGGGAAAACAAACACAACACCTCACTCCCGTTGCAGAATGTCAGATGAGCAGACAAGAGTCATGCATCACCCAAGGAATAGGGACAGTTCTGCATGGGTGAGCAGATGGGAACACAGCACTCTTGGGTGAACATCTGGGTCAGGATGCTAAGGAATGGGACAAAATTATAAAGCAGAATTTGTCAAAGAGAAACTGAGGTGATTTCAACAGGCAACTTTGATGAGTTGTTGTGAACATTCAGAGTACATCTGTTCTCTTGCAGCATGCTAGGTGAGACACATTACTTCTCCTGTCTCACCCCTGTCCCTCTGAGCCCAAGGAAGTTTACCAATATTTGGATGCTTTAGAAGTCGGCAAATTCGAGCTTCACGTTCCAGTTTCTGGTGATCTGAAAGAGAGTAAGAAACAAGGTGTTAAACATCACAACTCTGACCTAACCTCTTGCTCATATTCAACAGAGAAAGAAACACAGTAACCCAGCAGACATCCCAAGGGCTGGGAACTGCTGGAACACGACTGTCTCCCAAAACATCACAGTCGTTTCAGGTGAGGGTTATGCAGCTGAGGCTGCACATGGACTGCTGCTCCCACTACAGAGTTAGCACTAAGCTGGCATTGCATCCTTGGGATCCCAAGTGGGTAGCTGTAGAATAAAAGACACAACTTTTCCATGAGCTTCTCAAATACACAAAGCCACTTCCAATGGCATCCCTTCTGAGCCTTACCCCTTCTCCAAGGCTGGAGAGTTGGAGAAAATACCTCAGAAAAAATAACCCACATGAAGCGGGAAAAGGAACTGCTTCCATGCCAAAGAAACAGTGCAAAAGAAGGGCAGAGTAAGAGAGAGAAATACACAGCTGCTGCTAGTGCACAGCCATCACATGAAGAAGGGAACTCTGCCAGCTTCAGTGAACTGTAAAGGTAACCATACTTCAGTACCCATGGACAGATTCACTGGTGAAATGCTGATCATGCACTTAGAAATCTCCAGGCAAGAAGTTCTGCCCAAATGCTAAGTATGCTTATTCCAGCCCAAAGGCAACATCAGTTCAAGCACGACATTCATCTGGATTAAAGAAAAATATCAAGGAGAGTTAAAAATGCTTTCTCCTCCCATGCATAATTTCAAGGAGAGGAGAGGAATCTAAAGAAACTCTGTGGTTCCAGCCAAGAAGCAAGGGGTCTTTTATCCACTGAAATTTTTCACTACAGCAAAGGTTGAGTCCTGAATTTACACCATAAAAAGCCCATCTTCTTTTGTGAAATGCTCATATTGGACAAACACAGATTGACTGAAAGGATCTGAAGGAGACAAAATCTTATAGGCAGCCATGGCAGCTGCTAAACTCTAAATTACGCAGATGCCTAGAATGAGACAGCAAGCAAGAAGTTCCAGTCCTTGGACTCCCCATTCCAGCCATCAAAACAAGATAGTAAGTGGAAGCAGCAGTCCCTGCCCACTCTTGAAATTTCCTCTGTAGCAGATCAGCCCACAGGCTTGAAAACACACCTTCTCTGCACCCTTGTGACACACAAGGAGTAAGCAGGACCTTTGGCTGGTTGGACTACTCAGCAGATCAGTGGTAGGAATGCAGCATCCTTCCATTTATAGGAACTCCACTAGAGACCCACTTCAACAAAGCTGCACTGCACTGTTCTGCCTGAAAGCTGCCTGTTCAGCTCCTTGGTCTATGCATGATCTTCCCTTCTCTTTGTAAAGGAGGCTTTGGGCACCTATTCTCTTCCCCATGAGCAGAAGACAGAGACTAAAACAAATCTCAACACAGAACACTTTTCTCTCCCAGGCTGGGAGTAGCAGCTCAGGGCCTTGCAGGATTTCTGTCTTCTTTTCCACTGCTGAACTGTAGAAAATGTCCCAATTAATACTTTATAGGGCTGAGATGTGCTTACATCCTCATCTGCTACTGTTCAGGGATAGGGGACGGTAAATTACTCCTTCCATCTCTCCTTCCTTCTCAGTCCTGGAAATTATTGTTATTGTTGCATATATTTTACAGTTCTGTGCCAGAACCGCTCTCCAATAAAGTAGCAGGCAGCAAGAAAGCCTGGAGAGCTTCCACGTTCCTGAGGCCTTGGTGCAGTGCAAGCACTTTCTCACCTGCATTGCTAGGGAGGGGTGGGGGTGCCTTGGCTTCCCTTTTAGCACCATCTCTCACAAAAAACGTTTTGCAAAACACAGTTGCAAGGTAACAAACAGTGCTGCACACCCTGCACTGGGACAGATTCTCACACCAGGACAACAGTTTAAGATAAACTATCCACAGCCTGCTTCCACCTTTGAATCTTCAAATTCCCCATTTTCTCTCCCAGCTCTACTTGGAACTTCTACAGAATGGGATCCTTCATCCACCCAGATCACATTGCCCTCATGCACAGCTACACTTGCTGAGAATCTGTTCTCAAGTACAAGGACACAGAAGCAGACAGCAAAAACAGCTGAGCAAAGGGGGAAGAAAAGGCAAGAGCTCACCACGTGCTACTCAGCCACCGAGTCCTGACAGCCAGGACAGACAGCTGACAGGAGCAAGGCTCAAACAAAATGACATAACCATCAAAATGCCACAGGAGATGTAAATCAAGAGCAATTGCTCCCCTGAAATCCTACACCATCGTGCAGAGGGAGGGGAACTGGCAGGGCAGCTAGTGTTCATGGGCAGCAGCCACACTAGAACTTGTGACAAGAGGTCATCACCCCACATCCCATCCCTCCAGCACCACACAGCCTGGCTGGAGACCAGAAGAGGAGTACAGCACTCTGGTCACAAGGTACAGGAAACTATTTCTGGTCAGGGGGAAAGCATACCACACTCTTCTGTCTCCAGGGCAACAAAACAGGCCAACTCAAGCACAACTCACAGAGAAAAAGCACACTCCAGCCCCAGGAGCACCAGCCTGCAGCAGTCAGCCGCCACAACTGAGCCCTGAAAGGGCAGGCTGGGCGGGCTTCCTGCTGCGGGGCCTAGAGGATCGCAGCTCCTGTTCCTGCAGGATCACCCATCCTGTTCCAGGCAGCACAGAACACAGCCTGATCAGTGACTTGAAAAAAGCTCCCCTCCCAAAAGATCTTCATCACCTGGTGCCCTTTAGCACAGTAGAGGCATTTGACACTTGTCAAAGCAGCAGCAGAGTCAAATTGGTACTGTGGGGAACAACCTAGTACCTAAATGCAAAATACAGAGGCCAAATTTTCTACCTTACTCTAGTCTAACAAAAATTATTCCTAGTAGGAGACAAACACCTAAATTTGAGTCCAGCAAAGCGGTCAATGGGTGGGCTTTAACATTTCCCTTATACAGGATTTCGCCGAACCTTAAAATGCAAGATGGTCTTAACTATTTTTAAAAAAAGTGATGAAAAGATCTCTGCCTTATCAAGAGCTTGCAAAGAAAATACTTTCTCCTCCCTCTGCCCCAAAGATGAAATTTATTTCTGCAAGCCACTTGTGGAGGTGTTTATTCTTGATGCACAGTGGAAGTACACCTCATAGCTAACAGAAACACAGCAACACATCTGACCCACCTTAAAGGATCGCAGGCCTGGGACATTTGTCCTATTTTCCACCTTTCACACAGCTATGACATTCAACCAGTAATTTCCATAACTTGCCTAAAACACAGTATATTCTTTAGAAAACATAAGGGTTCACATTCAAGACTTCAAGTAATAAATAAAGCCATACACCCACAGAAATTACTCCAAATGTTAGTTATCCATCCTGTTAAAATTTGGCACTGCTGTTCCAAGTCTGAATTCATCTACCTCCTGCTTCCAAATATTGGATTTCATTAAGCTCTTTTCCTGCTACATTACAGAGCTGTCTAGCCCTGAACAATAGCTGATGCTTAAAACTTAAGTACAGGATATTACAAACACTCATCTAATATTAATTTACTGTTTTCCAGTGGAAAAAAAAAACCTTGCTATTTGGAAAATTATTCTATCTACAGTCTGAAGCAATGAGTATCTACACAGACAGGAAAGTGCAGTCCATGTAGTTCATCTGTAGTAAAATTTAAAATGTAAATGCTTAAGGAGATGGTGCTTAAAAATTAAATGAGAAAACTTATTTACGTCAGTTACACAAACTAAGGTGTGAACATCTATTTCTCCATCTTAGTCCAGCATGGCAGTCCTTTATATGATATGATTTTTGCATCCTGGTTCAGCATGTGAACTACATCTTACCCAAGTACCTCTAACACTACTGCTCTCCAAATATCACAGTGTCATCCTAGTAATGTTTATACTGGGTTTCTTTAAAACACACCTGATAAGAAAATGCCTGTTAAGAGAACTGGGATTTCTTCGGGTTGGGTTTTGATTTGGCTAGGGATTTACTCTAATAGAAAACAAGAATGATTGTGTTAGCAGCATTTGTGAGAGTTAAGGACCTGCAACAATGAAACTACTCCCATTTTATACAAACATCTAGTCTATTAACTGAGACAGGAGTGTTACTGCACAATAGATGGACAGAAATGACTGTACACAATTAATAAAGTCACAGCTGTAAGACTCTCTGACTGAGCAGGTTAAAACAACAACGGCCTTTCCTGAGTACAGAAGACAGCACACCAAAACCATGATAGTTTGGCCTGTTTGTCCTAAATGCGTCAAGCTTCAGCAGATATGCAGGATAACTTGATGTAAAAGGAAGTGCACTCAACAGAAATAAAAGCCAAAATGCAGACGGCTTGACTTCATGAAAACCTGGCAATCTCCAGCAGGGTGTGGAATATCACTAGTTTTATACTGATGCACATTTCTTACTTTTTTTGTAAGAAAATAATTTCATCATCTGGCCACTTCAGTCTGCTATCCCAAAGATGTGGCAGCAGAGATGGATGAATGACATATGAAATTTGACTTCTGAGTTCCATTCTTCTCCAGGGAAGCAGATCCCATTTTTCTACTCTAGCCACTACATGCATGGCTGCTTTGCAGGAGGTTTTTCCTCATCAAGTCTTACTCCTTCAAGGGTACCCATGACCTAAAGAGCATTTTCAGACACAAACAGGATACAGGATATCAACAAGTATCAGTAGTCTAGAGCTGTCAATTGAGAACATTCACATAACAACAACAACAACAGAAAAAAAAAAGTCACTGTGCCTAATCAGCCTGTTATGAAGCCGTGCTGAGGAGAAGGGGCTGCCAGGGAAGCATAGAGAGAGCTGTCTGCATGGAGCTGAGGTACACTTGCAAAAGGCAGAGTCTGGAGAAGGACACCTACCACAAACCCAGAAAGGACATCAATCCCAAGCAAGGGGGGTGAGGGCCAAACCTGAGCCAAGGAGCAGGAGGAGATGGTTTTGGTGTCAGATGCCGACACTGCCACCCTGCACAGGCAGCACAGCACGAAATCCTCCTGGCTTCAGACATAGCTGTGATGCCCTGACTGACTCCTGCTCCCGAGAGATGCAGAGAGGGTTCTGTTTCAGCTGTGGGTAGCTCTTCCAGACAGAGCTTTGTCACAAGCCTCTCAAAGGATCAGTGACCAGGGAGGTTGAAAGAGATGTGCCCTTTACATTCCATCCCCTCCACCTGCCCAAGGAACACTGAAATTTATTGCTCTAGAAACAAATGTGAGCACCTATTTCAGGTCATTCTCTCTTCTGGCAAGCAGAAGTAGAAGTCAGCATTAAAAACTAATTGAAAGACTGGACAAAACAATTATTGACATAAATCAAACAAGGATTTATCAGTGAAAGTGATTAATTTCACAACTACCAAAAAACAAGGTATAAAAAAATGAATTTTAACATATTTTCTTCAACAAGCATCAGAAACACAGCACAATTTCAAAATGGCTCCATGTGTAAAGACTACATCCACTGCATTCACTAGCTTACTTTACCAAAGTGCAGCTAAACTGAGGTCCTGTGGCTAAATTTCATTCTTTGTTTAGTACACCTGCCTTAAGATGGTGAAGACAAAAAAAAAGGATGGGGGAACTTTTAGCAGCCTAAAGTTTAGCCACCTCAATGGCAAGGGAGATTCTTTCGTAAACCCAGTGAAAAGAGGATGCAAGAAAACTTGGGATGTGAATCATCTCTGTGATGAGAATATGTGCCATCAAGAAAAAACCTGTGTTGCCCCCTTAACCAATACATAATCTTCCTGCTCTCAACTGGAATACACAATCTGGCTGCTCAATACTACAGTCCACCTGTCTTCATCCTGCATTAGGACTGTGCTCAGTCCTTGCTGTTAAAGGAAGCTTGCAGCTATCATTCCTGTGGGAACACATTCTAGATTACATTTCTGAGAATGGGAAGAGTCTGGAAGAGGAATCAAACCCAAAGCAATAAATTCAGTTTGATTGCTGTCATCATGCCAATTCCGGGAGATAGTCAATTGGTGCCAGCTGCTAAGATATCACTGAGTTGCTCCAAGACAGAAATCGAATTTACATGAAATACATTTTGTAGTGTGAGACTAGTCTGAGCCTTCAGGTTCCTTCTTCCTTTTCTTTCCTTGTTTAAATTAAAACTTTCTCTTTCAGACATTCCCAGCAAAAGAGAGCTAGCTCCGTTACACCACACTTCAAGCCACAGACTTTCCCCCATGTCCTCTGTTTTTCCAACACGGCTGAGCTCCAGAGCAACTGAGATTTTTCAGCATTTGCAATAGGGTAGCAGAGGACAGTATGCTATGCCACAGCACCACTTTAAACAGGAACACCAGCAAGTCTAAGACCACCATCATTTACGCTTCTGCAGAAGTTAGTAGAAACAAAAATCATTCTAGGCCTTAGGAATGACCAGAGGCCCCTAAGATTCAGTATATCCTTTCTGACAAGAGCTAAAAGCAGATGCCTAAGGAAAAATGTAAAGAAAATAAGAATATAGTGATGCTTCCCAAACACTCCACTCCCTGCCTCCCTCCCTCCAGCTATTTGCAGCTCAGGACTTTGACATTTCCATCTCAGTGTTTCTACATTGTCATTTCAAAGATGAGCTAAAATTAATAAATCTGAGCAGCATGCTATTGCCATTGCAGGCAACACTTCTAAAAGCCAAAATCTGTTTTCCAGTCTCTCAGTACAGAATGACCCCAGTGGCATGATATCCCAAGTGCAAGGGCAGAAAGGCTCCCACGCCCAACCAGCACCTCCAGCATCTCTGCTGTAGCAACTGTGCAAAAAGTCATCAAGGGGAAGACACATCCGGAGCCAGCAACTGAAGATGAAACAGTAAAGCTCCACTCCTCCCAGTCAGTGTAAGCTAGAGAAGCAAGACAGTGGTAAAATCCTCATCACTTGCCTTCAGCTACCGACAGGAGGAGGTTCAAGTGCCAACATGACACAACAAACAAATAAAAGATTTCTTTCACGAAATGCTGGCAAGGATACTTTGCAACAAAGCTTTTCCTCCAGCAAAACCACTAATATTATTACCTTGTAAAAGCCTTTTCCCACACTCTCACCACTTCCCAGAAACAAACAACTCCACAAGTAAAAGTGTAATACTACCCCTAAGAGTACATATTCACGTGGATCCCAAAGACAGCCTAAAGCTCACACAGTTGGTCACAAGCTGTATTTACACACACTAGGATATGTGAGCTCCTTGGTGTTTCTGTACTGAAAAACCAAAACAAACACATTAAAAGGAACGAACTACATAAACTTAAAAGTTTCCACTTTTCTGTTGAAGTAATGAAGAAATTAGACTATCAACACCACAGAATAGAAGTCAAGATGGTTTAAGTAATTTTATACATATTTCCAATGAGCATCCTGAAGAGTGGGCTGCAGAAATTTATTCTCTTTTCCAGTATTTCATTGATTTGTTCTTACTTGCAAAGATAATCTAACTGAGGCAGATATTAATATGTGTACAACAGTGGCAAAAGAAAAAATGGTATTAAAAATACCTAAAAGAGAAACTTTAAAAAGAAGTCATGGTATGTTCCTTTCACATTGCAGTTTCTACTCTCAGTGTCATTCAAAGCTGCCTTTTCACACGTATATTTTTGAGATTTTCAGCAAACAGCTTGTCCAATTTTTCTTTGCATTATCCAGCAGGTGGACCTGGTAATTCCTGTCCTCTTGCTTTCAACAGTAACATATATCCTGAATACTTCCTACTGTACACATTATAAAGCAAAACAACAGCATACTGATATGCACATTAAGAGGAAGTGGGGAACTTGGGCTCTCACAGACACTGACAACTTTCCAGGAACTTTGAGAGTCAAAGAAGGTCAAATTAGTGAATCAGCAAAGACTGGAAGCTATAGGTGATTGTTATCTCAGCACCTCTGTTCACAGTTGTGACTAAGTGTACTCAAGCCTAACATGCCATTCTTTGCCTACAAAGGTACAGATGAAGCCATATTGTGTGTTTCCATTCTCTCAGAGAGAATGGCCACCATTCAGCTTAGCTCCTTGCCTACAGAAGAGCCCACGGTTTGACCAAAGTCAGTGCTGCAAAGTCAGCGCTGCAAAGCCATTTGGAATCTGAATACATGTGCGTTCAGGAAAAGGAAGGAGCAAGAACCCCAGCCATCAACTGTAGGGATAGCTCTTGGCTTCACATTTGAGATCAACTCACAATCTGGGCAAGGGACCTCTTTCTGATGTTGCTACAGCACTCAGAGCAGGATTTTGTAAATCCCTTCATGAGACTTCCCTGCAAAGCATTCACTGCCCCCTCCCCACAAGTCACAGCCCCTTCTCTTCAGGCTGTTTTAAAAGTCTTACACTTCCCAGCCTTACTCAGCCAAATGCAGTAAGCCAAGTAGAGCCCAGGGGATTCAGTCAGTAGCCGCAGTGTCAGTGCAGTCACCAAAACCAAGACAGCTTCCTGATTGCATTAAGAGGGTTGAGGATACCTGCCTACAGAACAAATGCCATAGGCCAAAGCACCACTCAGTCCCCATTCAAAGTCTTCAATAAGCTCTGACATGACACATATGCCATGTCTCACGTATGATCTGTGCTTATGGTCCACATCTCTCAGGGCATACCAGTTCCTCTTGCTGGCAAGGTGCATGTCTCTTCATCTCCCCAGTCATCCTTCCCATGTTGCCAGTGGGATATACAAGGCCTGTGTCAGCTCTGTCAGCTCTGCTTTATTCTGTTTGCTTTTCCTATCGACTTGTTAATTTATTTACTAAAAACCAAAGAAGAATTTCCAAGAGACTTTGACTTGAATTTCATTCGTCCTCTTTTCCTGCTAACCATCAGTTTATCTTGTGCTACTGTGACGAAGGAAGTCATAGAGGGAACAACCCTTCCTGGTTTTGTGGTGAACAGGTGGGAAGGAAGTGTTGCACCACTGAGATTGTCTTCCAAACACCTACAGCCACAGAAGGTGGCTGCTGCACTAATTAAGAATTCTACCAGATGGCTATTAAAACTAGCCACCAAATCAACTCCACCTGTTCCATTGGCTAATGCAAAGTGTCATTTCTTGCTTTACAAACTTCTTTCTTGCTCAGGGGGGGATGAAACACAAGGAAAGCCAGCGCTGCAGTAGGAAGTACTAGGGACCATTCCTGCCGCAGCACATTGTAGCTCCCCTCCTCCAGATGACAAAAAAAAAATGCAGCTACCTTCCTCCTAATCTGAAGCAATGGAGATCACCAACAACAAATGCTGACAGGCAAATAGAAGCACAGCAAAAGGCAGAAATTCTTTTATCTTGTTTTATCTGCTGTGGCCAGGAGGGATTACTGCACCCATCACAGTCCTGACACAGGAAGAAATGTGGTGCAATTGCACTCTCTCTAAAAATGGTGCAACTTCCCTGATGGACAGACTGGCACATGGGGGGCATTTGCTTGAAGGTCCACACCAAGTTTGTGGTGAGCATAAAAGCTTATTTTAGCTCTTCTTGGGCACATTTGACTAGTGTAATTTAAAAAGCTTTGGAAAGTCTACATCCCAGACAAAGGAAGAACTGTGGGGTATACACACAACTAGCAAAATGAATTAAGTTTTCGAACCAGAAGATGCTGAGCTCCCCAACTTTGAATGATCACACAACTTGCCCTTTCTTACACCAAAACAGAGCAAAAATGAGTACAATTCTCCATCACGGTCATTTCAGACCTTGTATCTTGCAAGAAGACCTTTAGTTCAGAGTGCTTATTCAGCCAGCTCTCAAAGCACAGCCCCCCATATCACCTGCAACAGAGCCCTCCCTTTTCTTTCCTTCCCTTCCCCCTGCCCCACATGCAGCACCCCCACCTCCTTCCCCCAGTGGGGCTGTGGTTCAACACATTCTCCTCCATTTTGCCTCCTGCAGCTTGCAGTTTCCTTTGCAGGCCCACATTCTGCAGCGCACATTCCCCCAAGCCCATGTCTTGCAGCACTGCATCCCCTCGCCAGTTTCCTGCAACTCAGCAGACAAACATACCTCTTCCCTTTGATGGCAGCCCCTGGCTGCGTACAGGGCAGCCCCAGTCCAGCTCTGCCATCCCTAGTTTCCCATCTGCAATGGCACCATTTTTTTTTAAACTGCATTTTACAAGTAAATCACGTGCTCAGCTGCTTGTCTGGGTTCAGAGCCAAGAAACACTCTGGTGCATGGGGGAAGGGAGCTGATGTATTTTTTGTTTCATGTGACCAGTTTACCAGAAACTTCACCGAGACCAAGAGCAGACTCTCCACCCACACCCCTCCTTCACCACCAACCCCTTCCCCTAGACTCTCTCACAGCAGAGATGCAGAGCAAATGCCCAAAAGGAGAGTGGCACCTCACATGCCTACAGCCAATCTTTAAGGCAGAAAAGGGGCAAGCTTTGCACAGCAGCTGATCAGCTGAAGGCATACATTCCAGGAGCTGACCTTTCCTAAAAGACTATGGGCTCCAACGCAGAGAAAGGTAGAAGTTAGGTGATTATGAGGCAGGAGGCTGCGGTCACTATGCAAACTTACACACACCCCACATACAGTATTTTTTTTTGGTTAGAAAGTTGGAGGGGAGTGTTTCAGATCCAAGAGGCTGGCTATAGGATGCATGTTTAAATGAAAAGCATCCCAACATGCTTTCACAGAGATTAAGATGGAACAAGTGATTTTTTAAATAAATACACAGTCTAAATTTTAGAGGGGTTCCACATGAGATGGACAGGACAATATGCAAGGCAGCATTGTGTCAGGTCACACAGAGCTGTACAATGTTTTTCCTTAGGTGCCCTTTGCAGAGCATTCTTGAATTGCCCCTAGACCTGCACAGCACGAGCAGAGATTTGGGAAAAGTAGAAATTATGCCAAATTTCTAGAAGATAGATCATTAAATAGAGGAAAAATGTTAGAAAACAAACAAAACATCCTCATAAAAGAACAACTACTTCCATAGCATCTTCTGTTGGAGAATCTCTAGGTGCATAACATTTACTATGAAGCTAGAAAACCCTCCTACTTTTAAGGAGTTGGAGAAGAAAAGCAGAGGTACTGACACCAGAGAGCACGTCACTGGCAAGACTGTGAACAAATTCAGATCTTTGGAATCTGAGCCTCTCACTTCCCTGTTTTTCATCCTTCTGCAGAAATAGAAATGAAGATAGAAACAATGCAGTTCAGATCTAATGGATTTTGAGCACTCAAAGCAAAAACTGATTGGGGCAGCATTAGCACTGCTGAGGTACCTCTGCATGTCTCACTCTGGGAAGCATGAAATCCTATCTCAATGCCATACTATGACCTAAGAAATTTTTATTACAAAGTTTGGTGTTCAGAAATGGGAAAAAATACTAATTTATTTTAAAAACCCACCACTTATCCTGATTGGGTGGAACCGCCACCCCATAAAGCCTGCACTGTGCTTGACAAGAGCACAGCCTGAAAATAGCTTCCTGCACATGAAAGCTCCCAATCTGGACTATCTGGCAAGCACAACACCTTTAAAGTGGTCACCATGTCCCATCATCATGCTTGCTTTCAGATTTCCAGAGAAAAAGGCACCTGACCTGCACCTTTTTTTAAGAAAAAGCAGCTGTTATGCTACAGTTTTGATTTATTCTCTGGCTAAGTTAATTTCTTGTTTTGATAAATGTTTAATGCTCCTGGCTAGATCAGTTTAGATCTTGTTTGCCTGGAGGCATTTAATGCTGCTACATTACCGCAACACTAATTTTAAGTTCATCTACAGCTTTCCACACCCCCACCCCTAAGTCTTTTGCTATTGTTTGGATCTAAATTATGTGGTGCATTTTGGTATTGAATTCCATATCGAGTTAACAGACACTTATCGAATCTCAAGAGATGGCCAGATTGCTGATTAACAGACAACACACCCAGAACAGCAATCCTCACCAAGTTAAGTCCACCCCATGTATTGAGCCACAAAGACTAAAGATGAGGGTTGAAACCATAGCTGTCATGTTCTCTTAGAGCACTCAGTTCTGCAAATTGCTGGCTATCCCAGGCAAAAAATGAGAGAGGGGGAAAAAGGAGGTGTGTCAGAAGGAAAAAGAAAATGCAGTGAAACAGTTATTAATGCACTAACCTGCTGGTTACAAAGGAACTTTCTCTGTTAAGATTCCGTTTTAATGAGGTGGCAGTTTAGATGTCAAGCCAACATGTCTGAAAACTAAACCCTCCCTTTGCTACAGAACACACAAATGGGAATAGCGGCAGAAAAAGCATCTCCACACTACCCACCTGACAGTCTCAGCTGTGACCTAAAAGGAACACTTCTGCCCTACAAATGTGACTTTGACAAACAGAAGTCTAATTTCAAACTAAAAGAAGAGAACAAAGCATGGTCTCCTATGGTCAGTGCTTGAGAGGCCTCCACAGTCCAGTATGAGCTCCATGGAGCACAAAGGTAGGCTCCAGACTGCAGCAGCCCTGTCAAAAGAAGTTCCCCAACAGGCATCATTCTCAGCAGATAGCACAGTAAAAAAAGTCTCCTTATGTTTCCTCATTTTACTGTCTCTACTATCTCTACCTGGAGAGCTGGCCCGGCCAAATGAGACTTGGGACCCTGCTTATCCTCTCAATGAAACTGCTGTCTCCACTTCAAGGTGAATACAAGCAAGGTGGCAGGTGATCCCTGCCACTTCCTAAGCCTCTCTCTGCTTCCTCAGTTCTGTCAAGCAGTGTATTCAAACACTGCAGTCCTTCAGCATGGCAGGCAGAGGACAACTATAAGTGTATACCGTGAAGACACTGCTGCAATCCCAGCACAGAAATGCATAGCTCATACAGCTCACCAGAAAGATAAGGAACATAGCAAAAAATAAGTACAGCTCATTACCTAAAATAAATAACTATTCATCTGTGCTGTAGGACTGGTCTCTGCAGAAAGAGGAGGTTCCCAGGGTGATGCAGCAGGGGAAAGGAGCAGTGGCAGGGAAGGCAGAACCTTTCAGGACTTAGGGACAGCAAGTCTCCCAAGCTGTTTATATCTAACACAGCCAGGATCTGAAGTGACAGCAGCCAGTGGGCAGGAAGGCCTAGAAAGCATGTCCTCCAGGCCCTGGTAAATGCAAGCATAAAATGTGCTTCTAAAAGAAAAACAATAATGGCACAGCAACAGATACAGGAGACAAAGATGACTCAAGAAGCATCCAGAGGGAAGTCCAAGCCACAAGTATGGAGCATGGGAAGGACAGAGGGACAGAGAACTCACCAAAAAGAACAGGGCAGGCAAAATGGGTTGACATGCGATGAGAAAGCCCAGCTCAAAGATGAGACTCATTGGCCTTGGTGAAGGGGAGCAAAGGACAGCACAAGGCTGTCCAGGGCAGGCTGTTCTTTATAGGCCATGACCTTCAGCCTTACTGACCATGTCACCTGCAGTTCAACATAGCGTAAGTCTGGCAACTTCTGATGAGTTCAGCAGCTATTATGATCGCAAAGTAATCAGTTTTCCATTTTACAACTATATAAATTTCCTGTTCTTCAATCCATCCTCATATTTGTTCCTTCACCATACCATGAAACATGTTTCTCTGTTCAGTTGGAGCAAAGTCACAAGACCCTTCAGTCATCACAGCCAAGGCACCCAGAGAAGGCATTCAGACTAACGACATCAGCAACCATCCAAAACAGTGACCATGCTGTTGGCAGATCAGCTTAGGAAGTTTCTGCCTCCAGCCCATTTGCTTGTTCTCACCTCCTCAGCCAAGTTCAGTGCCAGATCAGCTGTTTGGGTGGGCAGCCCTAGGAGCAGGGACAGAGAAGACAGCAGAAAAGGTAATTTTAAGCCTTCTCTAAAGTCAGTGAACTTCCAAGGCACTTGATGAAATTAACAACCTTAACAGAAACTGCCCACTGCAAACAGCAACCAAATAAAGCTGCTAGTTCCCAAATGGCTGATGACCAAGCCACAGCTGCGACGGGGGGAGGAAAGGGGGAGAGCACGCATGAGTCCTCGAGTGAGTCACTCGCTCTCTGCATCCCTGCTGGCCTAGATAAATGCTGCTGCCAGTTGATGATGGGTGCTGCAAACCAGCTCTTAAGCCCACAGCATCCCTGCTGCTCATCTCCTGGTGGGCACAAAGCCTGCACTAAACAATGCCATCTCTGTGGGCAAGTGGGCAAGCAGGAGAGGTAGTCACATCAGGTCTCAGCTCTGATCAACTTTTATGTCTCTTCTTGTCCTTGTTCCTGCTTTCAGGGGTTCTCCCTGAAGGACTGAGGCAGGTGAGGATGCATTATAAAGCTCCCCCTTTTAGACAAGGTAAACACTGAAAAAAGTGAAAGCAAATAGATAATAAAATAAAAATAGTAAAGAAGACACCATAGAAAATCGCTCCAAGTTCCTGTACTGGCATTAGTTTGTTTACAGTGCTGGCTGCTCACTTGTATCATCGGAGGAACAAGTCCTGACGGATTACATCAGAACTGCCTTATCTCAATGCAGAAGTTTAGGATGAAGGCAGAATCACCTAAAGCATAAAATGCATCAGAATTGAGAGCAAATCATATCAAGTCTATATCACGTGTAATGTCTCTACTCCAGATGCACCAAGGACAGGGAACTGGTCTGAAACAGACATTCCAGCTAGTTAGATCTCTTTAAGACAAAACAAAGCCTTAAGAACTGTAATACTGAGGCACCATAGCTGCAAATCCTGCAGTAAAGTCCTTCATTGTTTTAATAATGAAGGGTTTTAAGTAAGTCCTGTGCCCAATGCAATCTGTATGAGAGAGCCATTAAAGTTTTAACTGTCTACACCCATTGAGAACGTGACAGATTTCTTTTGCCCAGTTTCAAAAGTGTACAAATACACCAGAAGGAATAGGGTGAGAAAATGAAAAGAACCTTGAAGGAATAGACAGTCTCAATTTTCTACATCTGCAAAACTGGTGTACACACTGGATGCTGAAGATTTCAGGAAGAGAAGCTGGCTAGCTGATACTCATACCAAGAGAAAGAGTCAGAACCAAACTCTAAGTTTCAGGCTAATTATGTGAAATTTCACAATTTTCTAAATTCCACTTATGTCACACAGTTCTGAAAATTTCCCCAAGGACTCTTGGTTGTTAAATTACAAAACATTCAGAACTCTGGGTACAACATGGTTGCTCTCACTATTATAACTGCCCAAGATTGCACTGGTTTATCCTCCAAATCATTATCAAAATTATTCCAGGCAATACAAAGAAATAAAAGAACAGCTTCTTCATCTAATCCATCCATCCCTCTGGCCTGAAGACGTATCTTATGGTGGTTTCCCACTCCCTACGACAAAAAAACCCCAATCATTTTAGACAAACTTCTAAAGCTTCCTCATCTGTAACTTTTGACACACAACGGGAGGATCACGATGTTGTCACACATGGTTAAAAGCAAGGAATGTGCACAGAAGAGAGAGTAGCACAAGGCAGCAAGTAAGAATTTGCACAAGGCACCTGCCTCAACCCAGAGCATGTTAACAGCAAATCCTACCAAGTAAACATACATGTAATAGCTTCATAGACGGTCACTAATATAACTCAATATTGAGGAAAGGTCAACAGATTAAACTACTTGTGCAGTCTTTCTACAGGTACCTAGGCAGGCAGGATTGCTCAAAAGCTTGGATGCCAGGTTTCTCTAATTAAACTGCAGCCAAAACAAGCATGTCTGAACTCCTCTACTGCATTACTAACAAGTGAAAAGAAAACAGATGATCATTTCTGCAACCTTCAATACAGCTTACACTGAGAAACAAAACAAGGGAATGAATGAATGAAACAGAGTGGTCAAGATGTGAAGCACTGCCTACCTTATCCTAAGATGGGCAAAACAAATTGACTTATGTGAGTCACAAAAGTACTCTGTCCAGACTCCAGCTGGGTACTCCAGCCCACTGATTCTCCTGAAGCACCCAATGAAACTGTCTGGCTAACAATGCCCATGTGTCAAAAAACAAGTCCATACAAGACAATTCACAAAGCCTCTGAAGTCTCCTGAAAATGTAAGTATGTCCTGACTTTAAAAAGTCTGTCTTCCACCCAGCTCTAGCAAAGGTATCCTAAAACACAGCAAATCCCTGCTTTAGAAGAAAACAGTCCAGGCACTAAATGAACTATGGAGAGCCAGGGGAAAGTATTTTCCCATTATACTGAGCTCATATAAACATACAGAAATGGACAAATCAACCAGTGGACTTAAAGAACTAGGAAGACTTCTTTATATCCTTCTATCAGTAAACTTGGTCCATCCAATATCACTCTAGTGTAATCTCTGCTTAGCTTCCTTAAGCATCTGGTTCCTGTGCACAGAACATACGTCACATGCCCCAGTGCTTATACATCTGTGATAGAGGCAGATTTATATTAACTGGCTCAGGGCCTGCTTGTGCAATTGATCACCCTTTGTCATATTTAAAAGTGGCATTTCTTTAGCCAAACTCTAAAACCTAGGGCAAGAGACTTCACTGAGCTGTCAAGGAGACCAAGAACTAGAGCTAGAGCTAGAAAGTCTGTGGGAGGAGGAATTCACTAGGATTGTTGAGCTTGTGTAGGACAGAACAGGGATCTAGGTTCTTTGGAGAAAGAAACACTTTTAGGAGGAACAGCTTGCTGCTACCAGCAATTATACTGCATTTTGAAAAGCAAATACGTTTCCATTTAATGACAAGAGTCATAATAGATTTGTGCTTTTAAATAAAACAATTTTTCATTTTGAAAGATAAACAACAAACTAAAAGGTCTATAGAAGAAAATCCCTACTTTGGCTCTTTATAGTAAAGTCATCATAGTGACTTCATATAAATCTTAATTCAGAAGGTACCTAAAAGACAGTTATGGGTCACTGCTGATGACCTACGGAAGTCAGGAGCACCACGACACTTGGCTATCTCCACTTGTATGTACAGACTGGGGAATGAGAGGCTGGAGAGCAGCCCTGTAAAAAGAGATCAGAGGGTCCTGGTTGTGTCCTGGGGGCACCAGGCAAAGCATCTCCAGCCCAGCAAGGAGAGTATTGTCCCGCTCTGCTGAGGTGGTGCAGCCTCACCTCGAGTACTGTGTGCAGTTTTGGGCACTGCAATATAAGAAAGATATTAAGCTCTTAGAGTGTCCAAAGGAGAGCAACAAAGATGATGAAAGGCTTTGAGAGGAAACCATATAAGGAGCGGCTTAAGTCACTTGGTCTGTTCAACCTAGAGAAGAGGAGACTGAGGGAAGACCTCACTGCAGTTACAACTTCCTCGTGACAGGGAAAGGAGGGGCAGAAACTGATCTCTTCTCTGTGGTGACCAGTGACAGCATCCCAGGGAATGGCCTGAAGGTGTGTCAGGTCAGGCTGTTGTACAGGAAAAGGTTCTTCACGCAGAGGGTGGTT
>VYZS01021530.1:0-14165 GCA_013400695.1 Neodrepanis coruscans
TGGAAGTAAATGATACCTTCCAAACCAAGTGATTCTATGACAATACCGCAAATAAGCCAAATGATAGCTTCTTTCTTTTTATGGGTTTTTATGGGATCCTTTCTACAAAGGATCAAAATGGCTCATTCAGTTGATCATATTACAAGGGACAGATTGAACAGTAGCAAAAGTTGTAAAGTAAAACTTGGCAGGTCAGTCTTCTGATAGATCAGGTCAAGACTGCAGTCAAGAGTGCTAAAGAATTTGAATACTTATTAAAGGGTGCTTGAGCTAATGGTTAACATTCCTTAAAAGTAAGAAAAGCAGGAAGCGGAACAGGAGATGGTGGAGCTGCCTAATGACAGAATTATAAGGAGTTCTCAGAGATGACAGTATTGCAAAAAAGCAGCTCAGTAAATTCTTTGCTTTTTTCCTTTACTGGTGAAGCAATTTAGGGAGAATCACATATCTGATGCACTTTTTTGGTAACAGGTCAGAGGAGTTAGACTAATTAGAAATATATATGCAGAAAGTATGAGATCAAACAGATTTTGGTGTAAGATCTTAGTAAATCAGCAGGATTGGGTGGTATTGACCAGGATACTGCTCATATGTGAAATTGCACAGCAGTTGTCCAGGAATGTAACCTGTCATCACAAGCAGCAACTATGTCAGTATATTGACATATACTGATGTGTTGCCAGTACAACTCCCAGCCAAAGAATTTACATCTGCCAGTACAGAGAAAGAATCAGAAAAGAGAAACTTACCACAGCGTGGAACATAGGGTCTTCATCTGAAAGAGGGGAGACAAGTATTCATTTAGCAGAACACTTTGTCCTGATTTCTCTCTGGGAAAAAGTTAATTTCTTCTCAATAGCCCATACAGTACTGTGTTTTTTGATTTAGTACGAGAATAATGATATACTGATATTTCAGTTGTTACTAAGTAGTGCCTGCACTAAATCAAGGACATTTCAGTATCTCATGTTCTGCCAATGAGGAGCTGCATAATTAGCTGTGAGCGAGCATGTTCTGGACAGCTGACCCGGACCAGCCAAAGGGATATTATATACTACATAATATCATGCTGCGTATCTAAACTGAAGGGTCATGAATGAGAGCTGCTGATCACTGCTTGGGATGTGATGGGCATCAGCCAGCAGGTGATGAGCAATAATATTGTACATCACCTGTTTTTCTTGGATTTTATTATTATCTTTTTCCTATTATTATTATTATTAAGGTAATGATTTTTTAATATGATTTTAAGTATTTAGTAGCTATGCCTTTTAGAATCAAAGAATCTTAAAGTTAGGACCATGAGATTTGGCTTAAACTCTGGGTTATTCTTGACTTTGAGATAAATGGAGATTTAGAAGGTTAAAAGACAGCTGAGCTATGCACCTGCAGAAAGTATTCTAAGAGATCAGTGTAGCCTAAAAACCCCAAATCAATAGAACTCAATAAGCTAAGGAACAGGGTAGATTATCTTTAAATAAAGATAAATGTTATGTCTTAGAAGGTAGTTAAAACAATAAGGTGGGGAGTCAAAGATTAGTGAAACGTAGATGTGCTTATGTTGAGGGTCTGCCAATATGGAAAGGTCAGCCAAAGTTTGGGTGATGAAGAACATGGAGATGAAGCAACAAGACCCCGAATGAGACCCCAGATTCAATTAATGGTTGAAGGAAGATGCAAGACGACAGCATTGCTCCATGAATGAGACACCAGAAGAAATTTGAGGATACCTAGATGATGTAAAAAGCAGGGGTCTGGAAGGTATTGTTGGGGGTGAGGAGGTATTGTTGAGTTCTTTGTTTAAAATTGTATGAATACACTGTTTTGAGATCATTCCCTGGAGTTACTTCTAGTGAATAATTTCCAGTGGCTCCTAATATCATCAATAAACGAATTGTTCCATCTAAAAACACTTTGTTTTTGGGTGTGATTTCTGGATCTTTGATTCATTATTATTTTATATCTTTTACTTTATTTCAGTAGTTAAACTGTTCTTAGCTCAATGTATGGGTTTTACCTTGCTTCCAATTCTCCTGGTTCCACTGGAGGAGAGGGAAAGGTGGGGAGAAGTGGGTGGCTTGGTACTTTGCTGCCAGCAGGCGTTAAAACATGACGCATTAAGACTCCAGTATTTTAGTTGAGAAAAATTGCTAGACAGAGGAAATATCTTCTAATTTTAGATATTTCTCACAATTCAGTGAGAGTTCAAAAAACTAAACTCCAACAGCCAAGAACAATATTTTAGCCAAAATAAAAATTTTACAGATTTTCTTGTGTACAGACAAATTATTCAGCAACCAAAAGACTAAAATAGAAAGCTACAAAACAGAAAGAAAAGGATCACAACTTCCCTACTTTGAGTATTAGTAATGTTGCTACCTGCTGTATAAAGAACAAGGATGATCTTATACTGAGACTACAAGATTTTCTTAACCTATGTGATTGATCACATACAAAATTACATAGAAAAAAGTCTAACAATGATAAAATTCAAATTGCCACAAATTCCAACTGATCTGGGCATTTGCTCCACCTTATGTTCGCTTTTCAGAACATTTAGAGCCTGGTGTACTTTGTACCAGCCTGATTTAATTGTGCTTGATATGTTTGCAGATCAGAGCCGAGCGCCTTAGCCATAGGAGTCGGGAAAAGAATCTGCAAAAATTTGGAGCTGAGTCCTCAGTAATATTCCCTGTTTCACCCACTAATTACTGTAAATTTTTGTGGTAATAATTGACATAGAAACTGTGCAAAAAAAAAAAAAAGCAACTTTCTTTATTATAAAATGTTTCAATCAGTTTCAAATTCACATTTGTAATAGCCCTTACCACAGTGTGTCAAGCACAAAGCTAAAAAGCTAAGGATATTAAGAAAGAAAAAGGCCTGTCTGCAGCAGTTACAGAAGGAAGACCCCATTAATCGTTCTTAAGGTAATATCAGAGACAGCCAAATAAAAGTTCTTCCTGGAGACTGAGCTATAGTCTTTGCAAACTTATTCAAGCACGCTATGCCTTTGAATGCTTGTGTTCAGAAATATCTTCTGAATGCTCTGAGATAGAGTTCACAGGGATATCTATGCAGCAAAGCCAGGGAGAACATTCAGAAATTAAATTTGAGAATTCACATTCAATGGTTCACAAAACTTATGCATTGATCTATTCCTTGGTACTCTACAAAATTCAACTAGCTCTCTCCAAAACAATTTTGCTATAGTCTAGACCTAAGCAATTTAAGCCATGACATGCTGTATGGTTTCAGGTTCCAGATCGGTCCTCCTTCTTTATTAATAGAACTGGCCTATTCCATGGTTTTATAGGGTTGGAAAATATTTATAAAAGTTTGTTGGCAGAAGGATCATAATTTTAAAAGGCATAAAAAGATAAAGCTTGATCAAGTAGAATGATTGGTACTTCTCCTTGAGGCAGAAACACATAGAGAAGTAACTTCCAGGTGGTAAGTGCCAAAAACTATATTTTTTGAGTGTGTCTGAAAGTGCAGTAAGGCCTAGCTCTTAATGAGATGTATAATATAAACATTGAAAAGACCTATTAAAACCTAGTCTGAGAAAAGATGATACTTTGCTTAAATCACAGAGATCCCAGATTCCATGCTGATGTAAGGAAACATGACCTCTGTCTGTTTTACTGCATGTTGGGTCATGTTTCTGTGGTTCTAGATTCACACACAGAATTACTATCACAAAACTTTAACCATCGATAGCAAACCTGTTTTTAGAGGAATGATAATGTACTTGACTTCAAAAATCCTCCTCATCCTACATGGTTTAGTATTTTTAAATACCATTTGACCTTAGTGTCCTGTGCCCATTTGTTGCTGCTTAGTAGACTGCTGCATGCAAGCTAAGTAAAGTAGGCATTTTTTCCATCATATATTGACTGAGGTGGCTAGCAAGTGTGTACAAATCATGACTGTATAGTCTAGGTTCATTAGCTTCAGTAGTTGTTTAACAAAAACGTAAAAAGTTCGATAAATTACTGTTAAGACACAGACATACATAATCACCACTGCCAGTCATAAAACAAATTACATAAAAACAATTAAAACTCTTGAAGAATAATTGTTTGATAGTTGATTGGTTGCATCTGTTATGACTGAAAATCTGACTTTTCTTATGTTACCTGTGAGTAATCAAAAAATAGAGATGATGCCTTCCTTAGGGCACTGTGACCACGTGAGTGACAAATGTTCCATTCAGCACGCCATGCAAGACCTGACATTTTCTAAGTGCCAATAATTGCCTATATTTTTTTTTTTTTATGCTTTAACAGCTCCTTAAATATGTCAGCACTAGACACGCTTACCCTGAGTGAACATTTCTCTGAACTGATGGATGTAAAACACATACAACACACTGACACTTGAAACTTTGCAGATTTCCTAAGGCAACAAAGCTGTTAAAGGTAGGGTGAAGTTGATTAAGTGCAGAAGCATTAAACTTTTAATGATGTCTCACTGATACCCTGCATAATTGTTGCTGTATTCAGTGGCTGTCTTTGTAAGTGCTCCTTTATTATTCAACAGGCCAAGGCACTTCGTGAATGCCATCAAAATCTATTACCATTTGGGTACTTTGCGGGGGACAATGAGGCAAAGAATTAACATCCAACTAATTTCCAAAGTCATTTACTCACTGATAGTTTAGTACACTTACTTTCATAGGCACTGAATGTTATGGAGCAATTACCAAAATACATATTATTTGAAACAAGGTATGGGAAGAAAATAATTTGAACAATAATAGGGAAACTGTTGGGAAAATTGTGAATATTCCAAATAAATATTAACAGTTGGGGTAATTGTTAATACATGAACATTCCAAATATATTTTGCAGATTGAAGATTTCAGGACAAGAGTTTATAGATTAGAATTAATCTGCAAGATATATTTCTGTTCACTTATAGGAAGTTGGGATAATAATTGGCTTAGCTGAAAACATTCATAATTACTCACAAGACATGATCATTCAGTTATCTAATTGAATTCATTACTGTTGGATATCATAATGGGACTAACTAAAGTTATTGTGTGGACGGAGGGAGATTGTGAATTAGAGATTGCTTAGAAGACACTTGTTTCCGCTATGCTGAAAGGGCTTTCTTAGATGATTGTTTAATACATCTTAATGTGAGCTTCTTAGAGAAAGGGCAAGATGATAATCCAAAAAGGCAATCTTCTTCTCCTGCCCTGAAGAAGCTGACTATACAATCTGTGGAACATCTATGACATTTAGACAAATGACTCTAGTACTCTTAGGAAACCTTTTTTGTCATTAAATTCTTCCATTAAAACACACCTGAAGTCAGAGCGAAGCAGTCAGTACTTCTCTGATAGAAGAAAAGTATGGAAGCCAGGTTTAGGCTGTGTAGATTAACTTTATACACTAGGTAAATTCAGTGTAAAGACCCTATATGTGTCCTATGCCTTCAAAGAAATAAAAATTATTTCTACTTATACACAAGCACACTTTCTATATGGACTCTGTCAATAATATTTGTGAAGACTGTATGCCAGTACTATTGTGAAAATGTGCATTAAACTTCTCCACAGGAAGTGAAAAAGTAACAGAGTGGAACAGTCTCAACAAGTGTCTGTGCAGTAAAAATACACCCATTATTTCATGGCCAGTGATGACTGTAGGAAAAAGTGGGTTTTCATACTGTGAATAATGTTTTTGCCACAGCCACTAGCCTAAGAGCCTTCTCAGTAGCCACTGTCTACTCCATTAAAAACCTACAAAGGTCCTATAGTCTATCATCACTCTCAGAATTACTGTACCAAGGCCCTCTGGTTACTCTCATGATCATCTTCCTGAAGGAGCCATTGTGACTGTCAAAAGAGGTCATATTTGTGTTCCAACAAAAATTTTTGTTGAAACAAAAATGGCATCTCAAGCATTTCTGGGTGCAGAAGTAGATGGAAGATGGATATTTGAGACTGAACATAGCTATCTCACATTTCAGCACATGCAAATCCCTTGTGTACAAATTTGTACTGTGTACAAATTACTATGCAGTCAGGTCCCAACAAACTGGCCGCATCTTGCAACACCTGCAAAACACAGTAGTCTTCAAAGGAATGACATACCCTAATGTTCCAGACCTTCTGACACACCTATCAAACTGTAGTCCATTGGATATGGTTTGGGAATATTACAGTCAGAGAAAATATTATTCCATTATACTGCAAGACCTCATACCTCACCATGGGGTCTCCATGAACACAATCAGCCTATGCGTGATACCTCCATGTTTCAGATGCCCATAACTTCTGCTTTGAGCAATCTGTCACCTATGTTCAATGGCACGATGCAAACATCAGCCATACATTGGTGTTATCTACCATTCTCCCCTTGCTGCTATGACTTACATTCTTCATTCCTGCTAGACATCCACTGAATTTTCTTTCCACATGTTAAAACGTTCATAAGAAACGTTTCTTATTATCAGCTATAATCTTAATGGAAGACCAGTGTCAAGCACACATTTGGCAATGAATCACGTTTACAATATGCAGAGATGACAAAACAAATAAAAATGCTTGTTAAAAGTAGTGCACACAAAATCAATTGGGTTGTGGGAATATTTTTTTTAATAAAGAGATCTTTCCTGCTTTTTTCCTTTGAAATCAAGAAAGATATGTCTATATCTGTACGGTTGGCAGCTGCATTATTTGGATAGTANGCCGCATCTTGCAACACCTGCAAAACACAGTAGTCTTCAAAGGAATGACATACCCTAATGTTCCAGACCTTCTGACACACCTATCAAACTGTAGTCCATTGGATATGGTTTGGGAATATTACAGTCAGAGAAAATATTATTCCATTATACTGCAAGACCTCATACCTCACCATGGGGTCTCCATGAACACAATCAGCCTATGCGTGATACCTCCATGTTTCAGATGCCCATAACTTCTGCTTTGAGCAATCTGTCACCTATGTTCAATGGCACGATGCAAACATCAGCCATACATTGGTGTTATCTACCATTCTCCCCTTGCTGCTATGACTTACATTCTTCATTCCTGCTAGACATCCACTGAATTTTCTTTCCACATGTTAAAACGTTCATAAGAAACGTTTCTTATTATCAGCTATAATCTTAATGGAAGACCAGTGTCAAGCACACATTTGGCAATGAATCACGTTTACAATATGCAGAGATGACAAAACAAATAAAAATGCTTGTTAAAAGTAGTGCACACAAAATCAATTGGGTTGTGGGAATATTTTTTTTAATAAAGAGATCTTTCCTGCTTTTTTCCTTTGAAATCAAGAAAGATATGTCTATATCTGTACGGTTGGCAGCTGCATTATTTGGATAGTAAGTTCATGTGCAAGTAAATAGAGACAAACTTGGTCTAATAGTTTTTCTAACCACAGTAAAAATCTTTGATTTCATCTTCAGCAGAAGACTTATGAAACTGTAACCTTTTAAGGAAAAACCCACAAAACACTTTTATTGTTAAGTAGAAAATCTTTGTACAATTCAGGTTTGAATTATTTTTTCTTTGCTTCATACCTCTGTGACAGAAATTCTGATAGTGCATTTTATGGGAATTAAGCATCTTTATGGTCTTCAGAGGTTTTGAAGGGGATGACATACACTGTATATGGTTATTGAAGTTTCTATGGGCAAAGATATGCCTCAAAAGAATGAAATGGAGTTCTTAATATCAGTTTCCACTAGATAAGCAACCTTAATTTTCCCTGAACTAGAATATGAAATCCCTACCTTCTTAAATTGATGAACATAAATTCAATACCACAAGAAAATAAATTACAGATGATGGAAATATGCCTCTTTTCAGCTTTAAAACACATGGTCCAGACTCACAGAAGCATTTGATGTGCTTAAAGTAGGATGTAGAATTTACAGTGAGATATCTATATTTAATAACTTATAATTACAATTATACTATTATTCTATTTTATAATAGTACATATATATATATAAAGTATATCATCAATAGGAAAACACATGATCAGAGAAGGAGAAATACTATGTAATTTCTTTATAAAGGGAGTCAGTTCTGAAGAGACCTTGCTTCTGGGCCTGCTAAAGCATTTTGTATTAAATCTGTATTGAACAGCATTCATAAACAAAGTACTGACTGTTCTCTTTCAGATGAGTGTCCCCATCAGTCATGCACAGATTCAGTTTAATTTTTCGTATCCCTGTGAAGTTTGAATGTTTGGCTTCATCCTTCTTAGAGTAGGATGGATGCTATCTTTCTAGTGTTTTAGATTAGATCTTTCTTTGTTATGTTGGGTAGTGTAATCGTTTGGTTTAAAACCGCAGGGGAAGACAAAGAAAAAAATAACTCCTTTCCTGTGCCCACATCCGCCTGGGAGGAGTAGCCAGGTTACCAAGATTACCTCTGCCTGGGTTTTCCCATCAGCCCCAGAGACCCGCAAGGTGCTCTGGGAAGGGGCTGGGCTTATAAACCTGCGGGAAGGAGCACTCGCTCTCTTTTTTTCTCCTGAACTCTGGAGCTGGAAGCAGGGTGCCTCTACTCAACACGGCCTTGAGGACTACCCCCCAGACCTTACTGCCTACTACCTCTTCTCCACGGAGCTCCCTGAGGTCACCACTGCTTTTCGTCTCTCCCTGCCTGAGCAGATCCTTTGGGAGGACTTCTTCACAGACACATCACCTCTGGAGAGACTGCCGCCTTCTTTTTCCACAGATATGTTTTGTTTTTGCATTTGTGGGTGCCTGCCTCTGGGCCTCTCCTGTGTTCTTGGGAGGGGTGTCCTCCTCCTCGTGCTGCTAGTTTTTTTTTTTTTCCCACAGCGAGGGTGGGGGGTGGGGTCGTTTGTCCGGGGGTACGGTGTAACCTCTATTTCCCTTCCCCCTTCCCTTCTTGAGTTGCACATGGTCTTTGTAGGCTGTGCGTGCGTGCGTGCGTGTGTGTGTGTGTGTGCTCTCCAGCGCTCGCTCTGGCTGGCACTCACAGCACCCTCTGCTGGCCATAATAGCGCAATTACACCCATCCATTTCCCCCATATATCTATATTTAATAAATTGCTGCCTTCCCTATACGTCTCTTGTCCATTGATAAACCTAATATTGTCCTAAACCAGAACAGGTAGAAACATGGGTCTCTTCATGGGCTCTTTTCCTGATCAGCTTGTTTATGTCTGCATATTCATGTCTCTCCTTGAATAATATCAGGACTTCAGGGGCCCTCCTTTTAATGACAAACAAATTCTGCTCCTGAAGATGACTGACTAAAGCTATCCTTGGGAACAACCAGCATTACCATATTAAATGCTTTCATGGAATTGAGAATAAAAGAAGAAATTTTATTACTATTTCTGCTGGAAGTCAATAAGTGAAACAAAATCACATGTGGCTGCACAGAATGCTTTTGGAAAAGGAAAATCTGGAAAACTAATGCAGTATATTTCATTAATACCTTCCCAAGAATATCACGACTCATTTTCCCTGAAGGCAGAATGGAGGTTTGTTAATTGAACTCAATCTTTTTAGTTTATCCAAGAGGAGGTTAAAAGGTGACTTCATTACGCTATTTAATATGGGGAAGACATTTCTGGTGGTAGATGCCTCTTTAATCTAATACACAAAGGTGTAATGAGATCCAGTGGTTAGTAGATGTGGCTAGACAAATTCGAACTAGAAATACAACAGAAATTTTAATAGTGAGAGTAATTGATCATTTGGAAAACTCAGCAAGGTATGAAGTGTGTTCTTCATCATTTGAAGAACTAAGATTGTATAACTTTCTTAAAAGCATGTCTTAAGTCAAGTAAAGATTATTAATACAGAAATTGCCCACTGCAATTCCTTGTCCTGTGTCATTTAAGAATTCAGACTAAATCATCATAGTGATAACTTTTGTACCTAAAATGCATGAATTGATAGGTCAGAGAACTAAGAAGTAAAATGGAAGTTTCCTTACTTACCTGGAGTTACCCAACTGCTTCTTCCAATATCCTGATTTTATGACTGAGCCTGATTTTCCTCAATAACCTCAACTGCTGCTGACTCACTACCAGGCAGACTAAAAGCCCCAGGCTCCTTTCTGCACATCTGCAGAAACACACACCCACTATTTACACGATCTAAAGATGGCAGCCGGGAAGGAAACTGTTACCCAAACTAAAAAGATGTATATCTCACAGAGCAAGAAGCTTTACGTAAAGGTACTGAACCTTGTCTGTCCACAGGTTTGGACATTATTTTGTCAGATACTTACAACCTCTGAATCTTCCAATTCAGGTAGAACTATTTAGTCTTACATTGTTTTTAAATTTAACCTGAAGTATCTGTGAGCTCCAATCTTTCCCCCCACTGATAACGAACATAAAACATTCAGGGAATTATGACAACCCTCGTGTGGAGTGGAAAAAATGCACAGACTACCTTAGCAGTACATCTTCAGAAATGCAGAGTACATCAGTACATCAGTACATCTTTTTCATTTAGACAATCTAAAGGGAGACTGAACCCTGACCTCTGCATAAGATGTAGCCATTGCTATGTTAACCAGAAAGGGATATTACTGACAAGATACATTAATATTAGGTGATATGATATGGCTTCTGGAAATAATAATTTCTTATTTCATTAGTCCAGAAAACCCAGATGAATTCTTTCAGCTACTCTCAAAACTGATAAAAAGGGCATATTTAAAATATGTTAATCTTTTCCCATTTTCAAATACTGAGTCCAAGAATATATGTGAATAGAAATTTAAGGGGATAGAGGACCAATGAATGAAAAGAAACAATGTTAGAAAAAAGGCAAGTTCTATGTTTGTATCCTAGGTGCCTTGCTAAGGGTCAAAGCTTAATTATCTTGTAGTTGTAGCTATTAAAGCTGTTCATTCTGGGACACCTGCTTCCTGTTCAGTTTAGCTCAGATTAGTTTTATGGCTTAGCCATTTCTTAGAGTTTCCTGTTTCAGGAGCAAGAAGAGATGAGAATTGCACATATGCAATTCTAGCATTTCAGGTCTCTTCACCAATGCTACACTTTTTTGTTCATACAGACCACCTGCCATTCATCCCTGCCATTGCCTTCTTGCTGCTGGCACTTTCAGAAAGAGATCAGCACTATGTAAAATGTACAATAGGGAATGAATGTGCTGCCAAGAACAACAGAAAAATATGTTATCACTCAGGAGTTAAAAACTTAATGACCATTTAACATAGAGCTACAGGTTATGGTGTTACTGAAATGTCCATGTGGCTCTCGGGTCTCTGCTTTTCACCAGCATATGATAGCAAGTTCAGTTAATTATAGCATCTGGCCATTTCAGGTTCTCATGCTGCTCAGAGCTAATCTTATCATTTTTCATGGGCATGGGTTATTCAAGAGGGTTTTTTTTGCTAAAAGACTTTCACTCAAATATGTTATTTCATTAAAAGGAACAAATAATTGCAGAATTGTACATTGCAATGTATCACTGAACAGCTTTACAGTGTTATATAGACAAGGGAGCTATTTTAAGTAAGGTACCCTGCTGCTACAAGAAAAATCATGATATTAATGTCTGCACAGTCCAAAACTGTAAAATCAGTTTCTCTGTAGAAGTGTCATATCCATATGATTATGCTTCCTGTGTGTTTTTAGTCTATGTCTTGATTTTATTGACAAGCAGGTAGATCTTCTGGCTTTTGATAGGAAAATAATAAGGATGTGAAACAAATTTCCATTAGTACTAGCACACATTTAGGACCTAGCTTGATTTTTAAGTTCCAAGGGGAGTGACTTGACCAATTATTTGAAAAACACATATAAGCCTTCTGGTTTTCAGTATTACAAAGTTTATTTGTTATGGAGTGTATGTGCATCAGTGAAACACACAAAAAAAGAATCCCACAAGGCTGCTTCAACAGAGGAAGTCTCTAATATAAAAAACTGCAGAAACATCAATTTGATTATGTGAAAACTCCCTGCTGCATTTTGATATTCTGATTTGAGGGATACCAGGGTCTGCAGCCTGGCTTTTATGTCATCAAATAATTTTCTGCAGCTGAAATGCTTTCCTTGGACAGTAGATGTGCATCAACCAGTGAGCAGACAGCGTTGTGAGCCTTGAATATAGTCAGTGATGATGATGAATTTCCTCTGTAACAGAGTTTTTTAGGGTACTGATTTGACCATTATTTTTAAATAGTCATTTTTATGGGCTAATCTGAGAAATGATTTTTTTTTTTTTTTCCCCTTTAGGAAATAAAGGTAACTATTTTGCACCTGAAAACTGAAGAGCTTTTTTTCCAGCATCCTTGAGTCCTGTTGCTGATGATTTTTTTTTTTTGGCTGTCAGATGACATTGAATGGATCCATTCATTATTCCTATGATTTTGTCAGATTTATAATGTCAGAAATCAAGAACAGGATCTAATATTTATTATTCTTGCAATGTTTTCTAGTTATTTGTTACTTCTTTTCAATTAAAACTAATAACAATTGAAAAGTTTAATTCATGATTATTCAAAACACCACATAGTGATACTTTCAGCACAGAAATACTTGGTTTTGAAATTTTGTTAAATGTGAAAATAGATTTTGCTGAATAAGGGTAAATATTAGGATGTTAAAATATTTATACAGAAAAACATATTATGGAAACTAAGTCAAAGCTCAGAATATTTGTGTTATATTAAAGATGTATACAGTTGATTAAGATAAAATTATAATATCCATATTCACACCTTATAAATGTCTTTTTAAAATTTGAGACAATATCTCAAATGTTGGTTTAATTTTATTATTATCTATCATTCAGAGTATGCCAGAAAAGCACTCTACAGTATTTCCTGTTCACTTGATCATCATTGGCAAAATGAAGAGCTGATATATATATATATATATATATATATATATATATATGTATAACACTAGAAAATTAATAATCCTCAGAATCTGTTTGCTTTGAATTTGCATGTTACTCTATACTTCCAAGTGGTACACTAAAATATCTTCTGAACTACTGGTTTAGATGCTGTCCCTCTGTATCTTTGAAACTGGCAATCTTTCTCTCTTCTGCTTTTGAATTCACTGCATTTTTAAGGCATTAACTTTCCTTCCTAAGGATAATTTAGTTCACAGTAATCTTCTGTTCTTAACAACACAACATTCTTACCTCAGTTAGTAGTATTTCTAAAGTACTATTCCTTCAAAAACATTATTTAGAATGCCTGTGGTTATATGTGAACTGTAGTAATGACACTGCAAGCACTGATACATACTACTACATAACTACTGGATCGTTAAAACTACAACATAATAAATATTCATTGCTGTGAATATTTATTGCAATAACATGTATGGTACTGGTGTGAAACACAGTTTGATATCCAGTGAACATTAGACATTTCACAGAAAAGGATTTAGGTAGGTGTTATTCTGGATTAAACTACTTACTATTTGAAGTAAACACTTCATTTTTCTTCCAGTTTTAGTTTTTATACTTATTAATGCTTCATATACATATAAAATAACTTCCCTTTTTTTCCACTACCACTGTTTAGCTAGCAAAAGGTATTGTCTAACAACAGATTCATGGAATATCTATAAGTGTGCAGTCAGCTGACTGTGCTTCATTGCAATGATTTCATACTGATGTGCTCTTCAGAGAGAAACTATCTTCTACAGGATTCCTGCAGACCCTGGTCAAGGCACTTAATTTCTCAGTTTTCTTTCTGTAAAGTACTCATAGTAATGCTTTGCATTCACAGTATTTACTGCTATCATGTCCAGTATGAGCAGGACTTGGTTTTGACTGAGGCCTCAAAGTGTTGCTGCAATAAATGAATAATAATAAAGATAAATATAGATAAATATAGACAGGAAGCATAAAATTACACAGCTGCTCAATTGTAAAATACATCCTGGGATGAATCCAGGACATCATTAAAGAAAATTACTTCTACTCAAGGGTTCCTACCTCCCTGCCCTGTCTTTTGAACTGTCATGGTTTCCTTGGTGGAAATGACTCCATGGGGTACAATATTTATTCCACAGACTCTGTCAGCTGTCCTCAGCAGAGTCTGTACCAAAACCATCATCTCACACATGAAAGGACACTTAGTACATGCATTAGAAGAAAGAGGAAGTGTTTAGAAGAGAAAGAGATCAGAAGGTCAGTGCAAACAAAACAAATTAAGT
>VYZS01021531.1:1398-17402 GCA_013400695.1 Neodrepanis coruscans
GCAGCAATTAAGAGGAGCAGGCTGATAATCATCATAGGTCTTGCCTCCCAGTCCCTTCTCCTATCCTTACTATCACCAACCGAAATACCTAAAATTGATATATCCCTGAGGGAACGCAGCGTGGAAATTAAATTCATTTTGAGGTCCATGCAAGCCTACTTTAACCTAGGAATGAACCACAGGGCAAAAAGGAAATATAATTGAGAAATATGGAAACCCTTAGCTTTTTACAAAATAAGTTTCCACTTTTCACTTTAAAATTACTTTTAATTTCAAAATTAACTTTGATTTTACCAAATATGAGATAAGACAAAAAGATGAATGTCACAAAAGCAAACTTAAAGCATTGAGTCGAGGTAAGCATTTTTCTGTCTCTTGCTGACCTGATGTTGATTGTGAACCCTGTATTCTTTTCATTCTAGCCATGATTTGCACACCTGGTTTTGCTGAAACCAGTAAATAACTTTAGCTGCATTTTACATGTGACTAAGTTATCTTTTGTTTTATAAAAATATGAAAAATAATCACAATGTAGATACTCACAGATTTTACAGCAAAAGGAAAAAAAATTAACAGAGGATCTTCTACAAATATTGTCTCCAAGAGACAACAGTGTATAAAAAACATCTGCAGCATCTCAAATTTCAGCTGTCAACCAAAGCAGAGAGCAAGTTCCAAATCTCCTTCAGTGACTCCTTTGTAGGAAGTTTCAGTTGTTGATAGACACAGAGTACCAGCTTGCACACGAATGCCTGGTCATCTGGTGAGATGTGAATTTAACCCCCTTCATTAGACTGTGCTGCCTTCTGCCTTCCAAAAGCTTCCTCCTCGGTGAAGTTTAACTGGCTTCAAAACAAGGAGTTAAAAATAGTCTCTGATACTAAACCTGCCCTTGAGTTTCGCTATCAATTTTGGTGGTTTTACAATAATATTTTTCCCCTTAAGGAAAAAAATAAAAAAGGAATTCTTTGGCTACATGTATACTGGAGATTAACCATGTCCAGGACTGGTCTCTGACTGTTAGGCCAGCTGTCCTGGAAAATCCTTCAGGCTCTTAAGCCCTCTTAGCATCCATAACATGCTGGCTGCATCCACACTGCCCACTGGGAATTACTCCTAGCCCATGCAAATTACTGAAACATGCTCTTAAATTGTTCAGGAGGGTGTTAAGTGATGTGGCTGAAAGTGTACCAGGGATCACTCCAACAGTTTAGTATGACTACAGAAGTTTACCTTACAGTATCTGTGTCCATGCCCATCACTGTTTAATTTACAGCCTTTCCTTTCCACAGCCTGCTCCTTTACAAAAAAAAGGAAATGGAAAACTAATCAGCCATGCAAAGGGAAAGTGCAACTCACCATAAATACACAGTCTGGAGAGAGAAAATAAGCCGAGGATGGTAGCAAAACAGAAAAGAATCCGAATTTTTCAAGTAAGTTAGGTCAAGGCAAGCAGAGGTCTATTACTTATTCTAGAGGCATACTTTTAAGTTGCTACTTAAAAGCACCTTTAAGTTGCTGAAGGATTGTTTGAAGACAGAGCAGTTCAGTAGGAGTCAGGAAAAGACAGGGCAGCTGAAGCAGAGAGGTTACAAAACATCCTCATTTCACACCAGACTAATCCTGGCTTTTGCTGGCCTTCGTGGCACAAACTTTGAGCTCTTCTTCTACATGTCACTGATAAGAGGACTAGCTAGTACTGTGAGGCTGCAAAGTGGTCCTTACATTATTCAAAGCCCTGGTCTTCACTTGTCATTACTATTTGCAAAGAGGTTAAAGGAAAGGAGAGTGTTACTTCATTCCTGGCAGTGCCAGCCCAGTGACTGTCATTATTTCCCAGTAATTCTGCAGGCTTTCCACTGACTTCAGAATTTGTGGCAAAGAAAGTAAAGAAGTAAAGGTCAGCCTAACTGATTTAAATAATACCAATGCCTTCATGCTAACAGGGAGCAGCACAAACATCTGCAGATACCTCACCTGGGCATTGGCTGCTTTAATAGCTTTCATTTATAGAAACTATATCTATATTTCTCTTCTAATGTCATCATTTCAAAATCCCTGGACAGCAATTTCTTCACTTGAGAAGTCTGAAGTTAAAGAGATATCCTGCATGTACAGCTGAGCTGGTTTTGAGCTTTTTTTTGAACAGCCTGTCATTGTTAATCTGCTCAAATCTTCACCTGGCATTTTAATTCAGAGCAAAAATTCAGGCTAAACTGAAAATACAGCATAATTGCTTTGAGTAGGGAAGGAAGAGAAAAGGAGGAAGCAAATAAATATCTCTGCATGGGCTTGGTCTTGAATTAACATTACTAAAATTATCTGATGCCAGATTCAAGTTTCTTTAATGTCTGTGGCTTCTTAAAATCCAATTTCAACAGGGATAAAATCTAAATGAATTGTGTTTATCTTGTTGCAACGAGCCAAACAGAAACCCTACTTTTCTTAATTAAGAAAAAAAAAACGTTGAAGTTTCTTTGTTTCCCACTAGGATAGAGTAAAACTTTCTTAGTTGCTTTTCTTAGAAAGTAGTTTCAGTTCAGAGCCATGGAAAGATATTAAAAAGAGCTCCTACAAGTGGAGTGGGTGTTTTACAAGCCTACATGAAGTTTAAATTATCTGCACTGGCATAAATTCACACTATTCAGCTTTAAGTATTTCATTTGTGTGAATGAGATAGGAGTTTAGGTTTCATGCATTATCTGCAGTGTCTTTGAAATGGAGCCTGAGCTTTCTAAGGCTATGTTAAGACTTCAGGCCTGTCCTTGTCCTCAGTTATGCAGCTCCAGTGACCACTGCTAAAGCCCACCATGACTTCTGTCTATCGGGGAAAACATCCCCTGATTTTCTTTGCATACAGAAAGATGCTGGGTAGAGGTTGGTGTTGCTCCAGCCTCCCTGTGAGAAGACATGGCTGGAGGAAACCACTGCATTCTGACCCTGGGATGTGCTGGGAGGTCTGTTTTGCCTCTCTGAGCTACATTGGCCTCTCTAGAGAGGTTGTGCCCTTACTATAGGCACATCAGTAAAATGAATAATAAGCTGGCGCTGGATTAAGAAATGCATCATCATAAAGGTTAATTTTGCCAGTGGTCGAGGAGACACTATCAGGTATTTGGCACCTTGTTATCAGCATCTGAGACAGTGCCACACTTGGCTATGTTAGGTGGCTATGTTCATGACAGAGGCTGTGGGACTGTGTCCACCCTTCACAGTCCCTGCTGTAACAAACCCTGCCAACTTTTTGTTAATGAAGTCACAAACTCAAGTGGCTTTTGCTGTTGGGATGGGTTTTCCACAAGACATCAGTACACAGACCTCTGACACAAGCACGCTTCTGGCTGAGAGGGGCAGAGAACACAGAATTCCCAAAAAGTACTGAAGAATCAAAAGCTCACCCTTACTGAGCTCCCTAACTGGGAAATGTGTTCATTTGATTCTGCGGTCACAACTCCTCATGCTGAACTCTTTCTTGGAAAAGTGGTGGTGCTGGGGGAATATGGCTGTAATTGTACAAAACAAGTAATAAGAAACAGTACAAAACAGCAATAAGAAATGGATCTATGTTAGCCTTCTTTTAGTTTGAGCAAGTGAACTAGAAAATAATTTTTAATAAATAAGGTGAATCTGAAAGAAATTAATAGCAAAATTTTCAAATTCCTCTTTTGTGTGTGGAGGTGTATGACAGAAAAGCAATGTAAATCTCAGTATTGCTGAAGGGAATTGGTGGGTTTCTCTAAATATTAAGGCAACACTGGGTCTTGGGATACAAATTTAAAGCTACAGATGATATATGATTGGTAAATCAGGTAAGAAAGCAGCACATAAATAAAAACATTACAGTTTTTCTTTATTTAGTGAAAAACTGTCTTACCCAGCAGTTATGTAATGCCTTAACATTCCTTATTTGTTTCCTTAAATACTCTTAAGCTGCCTTCAAGGAAGTTTAGGTGACTGAGAAATTACTTTGGGCTGCTTCCCCGTGCATGTGTGGTGGACCCAGGGCCCTGGCAAGGATCTGGTGAGGTTGCTGCTGGCAGCTTTGTCACTTCTTGGCTCCACCAGTACCAAGCTGGACCAAGCTGTGGTTTAGGAGAGGGAAGACTAGCCAGTTTTCCTCCTATGAGGAAGCAAATTCACCTCTTGTTACTTATATATAAATATATACTGAGTTATCTCAAGAAATAAAATATAGCAGTGAATATTCTCATGTGTTCATTTCCCGTTTCACTTACTGTTTTACTCCCAGTGAGAATAAACCTCACTTAGGTTTCCATCCCTTGTGAAAGTGTCTAAGTGAGCTTTCAGTACCACCTCTTTCTTCTTAGTATTCACTGCACAGCCCACAGATAAGAGCTGCTCAGCTGAAAGTTAAAGGGCAGCTCTCCAGAGCATCCAGTAGCCAAATAGTAAGCACAGCTGTCCTGAAAAAGCAAGCCCAAATTAAATGGATGAACCTCCACCGTATATATATTGAAAATACTTGACAAGGCCTTCCGAAAAGTCAGAACAAAGTCCTTATGTTGAATAAATATTTCCTTACTTTTATTGATTAAGAATATTTTATCTTTTTAAACCTGAAAGACATTGCTAAATTAAATGTAATTTGAGCAATGTATATACCCTATGCCTCTATAGTTATTTGTGTAAATCATTTAATCTAAGTATATTCCAAAATCTGGTATTTTACTACATCTTTTCAAATCTTCCTGTGCAACATCATTGACTGCATGCCAAAAAATCGACATAAATTAGAAAAAAAAAGAAAAATCAGTCAATTTTGTCAGTCGATTCTAGGACTGCAAAACTGCCCTGCTATGAAATGGCCATATTTAGAGAAACTCTGTACAGCTGGAGGATGCCAAATGTTTGACTTAAAGTAGTGTCATGTTTGTAAAAAAAGTCTTTATTTTAATTGTACTTACTAATACTGTTATTACCTTTTGCCATCAAGAAAACCCAAAAGCTTGCATGCAAAAATGTTAGGCAGCACATGCCAGTGCTGTAGGATGGCTTGGCTGTAGCATTGGACTTTCAGGCACTAGAATTCATCTGGCCATAGCCTGTGGAAGCAGCAAACACCAAGGATTCAACAAAGCTCACACTCATTGAAATAAGTGTGCATGTGAAAATGAAAGGATTATAATTAAAGGGATAGGAAAGCCTAGAAAATAAAAATGTTGGCAACAACACTTAGCATTATGGTACAAAACTGATGAACTGATGTGCTAGCAGCAGGCTTAGCTCCCCTGCCCTCTTGTCGGCCAGGATATGATGCAATGTTGCACAAACAATATCTGCAGGTAGCCAAATACATGACACTGCCATTATTTAAGTAAGCAAGAACAAGGATGGAGAGTTCTGTGTAAATACTTGTCACTGACTGCTTCTTAGACCTTGAAGATGCATTTCTAGAAAGGAAAAAGACCCAGAATTGTTATTCTCATTTCATCTTCAAAAAAGCTGAAGAATGCAATTTCAATAGAGTTTCTCAAACCTCAGAGAAACTTTTCCAAATGTCCATAAAGGCAAATATTAAAAAAATTAATTTGATGAAGTAATGGGACAGTTATTGGATTTCATAACACATACGTATTTTTTAAAGAAAGAAAAGAAAATACTGTGGGGTTTTTTTATTTTTTGAAAGTTCATAACGAGAAAAACATAATTAGCAGTTTGTGCTCACATCAGATTTGTATCAGAGAAAAATACAGTTTTGTTTGTGTAACGTTGTTAGGTGAAATGTAAGAAAGCAAATAACTTATGATTAGTTGATGGTAATTAGCATTATGAATAAAAGTTTAAGGAGGATTATATGATGTATTGCAGGTTTCAACCAACTAGAAATAGAAAAGCTATACAAGCCATAAAAATTGCACAACGTACAACTTTCAGTTCCAGGAAGACTGCGTTTGCAATCCTTGACTAACAAATGGAGTTACTTTCTGACTGTCAAATGGATCTTCTGGGGCTGTAATTAATACAGACAATTCTGAGCTTTCCAAATGAGTTAGACATTTTAAAATATGATATGATACTGGGCTTAAAGATGTGAAATTTTTACAAAATCAGTTAGTGTTTGCCTTCCACAATTTCAAAGTATGTTCCAGCACTGTGAGGCATTTTAAAACTGGAAATAAAGTATAACCAATGTGTTACTAGCAATGGGGCTTTTAAAAGACATGCAAATACAAGAGACACCCGGTATGGTCATAAAAATCCACAGTGTCTCCTGAGATGCCTGTTGAAGCATTCCTTGTTACACTAAGTCATTAACTCAGTATGTTTATTTTTAACTCATTATATATTATATAAAGAAAATAATGTGCATTGAGGATGTCGTCAGGAATCCTCAGCAGTCCCCAAGGGCTTTGACAGCTCTGCAATTCAGATGAGCCTTTGAAAGACAAGAGGTAAGTAATTTTGGTCATGTCCTGGAGCTGACATCTGCAGGAACCTCAAGCATTGTTTTCCCGACATGCTATTGCAAAAGCATCTCCTGAATGTTATTTATTTAGGAGCATGGCTCCACCTGGAAGCTCCTGTGTGTCAGCAGAACAGCCCATGGTGTAGATTAATACCTGTGTCGAGGGATGCTTCCAGAGCAGGGGCTTCGCTAGAATCTAGGTCCGGAGGGGGGAGGAGGGAGTCGAGGGTAGAGGTGTCCCTGTGTCATCGCTCTGCTGCTCCCACCTGAGGCTGACTGGGGTCCCTGCTGCTCCCTAGAGAAAAGATAAGGCTCAGGGGCTGCATGCTGGGAACAAAGGGAAGCAGCACGTTCTGCTTGCTCTGCCAAATAGACAGCAACCCAGATAGAAAACATAGACTTCCAGACTTAAAGGGACTTGAAAATACTTATATTTTTAAATTTAGAAACTCCCATTGATTTTATCCACATTTTCAAAGCCATGAAAGAGCACAGTGACCTGAAGAATCCAGAATATATTAGGCAAGATGTTTGCAGGTATGATAGAGTATACCAACCCAGGTGGTAAAATCTTGCACTCCATTGTCTCCAAAGCTGGTACCACATGTCGCAACTTTCTACTTTAATCTAGCAATCAACACCAAGTAAGCCCCTATATACAAAAAAAAGCAGCCATAAGGAGGGAAGAAGAAGCTGATAGATAATGTGCTGGGTTCTCCATTTAGTAGAGCAGTTCTGCAGAATATGTGCAATGTTGTGCAATGACATGACAAAATGACAGCAGAGAAGAAATGTGTCCAGCTCAGCCCATTTATTAGTGACACTGCAGGCAGTGTGCAGATTTCTACCTGCTGAGTAGGAATGTGTATCTCCCTTGGCTGGCCAAGCTAGGCAACCTGCAGCACAGTAAGAGCTGCAGACCACTTTCTTTCACAGTCCACAAAGCAAACAGAGGAAGGCAGGGAACTAAGAGTTTTGCTCCTGGAAAGCTGAGGATGTTGCAGGGCATATGGAGAACAGAGCCGTAACACTGGAGGGAGGCAGGTTCTCATGTTGCTAAAAGCTCATTCATGCATTTGATTCATTTGCATAAACAAACAGAATTTGAATTCACATTGTGGATTCCCTGAACTCTGCCCTGACCTTTTTGACTGTATGGTTATGATATAACAAAGTTTTGTCCATCAAATGCACTTCAGAGACAGCTGGCATGGAAATATGTCCAGGCAGGCTCAGTGGCAGGACTGGTGGTGCAACAGAGATTCTGAGAACTGTGAGACCATAGAGGTCTTTCCTTGTCAAGGAGAACATAGTGTTTTGGGAAGCTGTGATCTTTTTAAAGAAAGCAGTAACAATTTTGTTCAACTCTACAAACTGACAGTTTTTAAATAATTTATTTTCTCCTAATAACACTATAGTCATACAAGGAACACAACCATTTAAGGAATAAAGCAGGACTACTACAGTGTCAGTTAATAGGAGTCAGAACACTGTATGACACATTTACCCACTATTTCTTAATTGTTTGTGAATTCTTGCAAAATAGTGTTAACTTGGTCTTTGTATTTTTCCCCCTTGCTCTGAATTGAAAGAAGATCTATTGGATTATGAGCAATGTAAAGATAGATACAGTAATGAAATCTTAACCAGCTGTAATCAGTTAAATTGGTGCAAATACATTAAGGAAAACTGAGCTTTATAGGAAGGGCATTTTATGAGAGTATTTTAATTTTCTATAAAATTTGTTTAGGGAACTTGAGTATTGAGAAGCTAATTCTTGGAAAAATTAAGCAATTACCCATGTACTTATTTATGAATAGCAGAAAGCATTTCCTACAGGTGTGAGAATTCTGGTTATCAGACTGTTATATCCACAAGGTCTGGATCACATCTGGTATGACAATTTACAAGAATGAAGGTACAGATATTTGCACAAGACACATGGGATTTACAGAAATTAATTCTTTGCCCTACAAAAAGTTTGTCCTTCAAAAAAATTCAGCAAAATTTTCTCATTAAATTAAAGGAAGAATCAAGACTATTGTATTTAAAAGTTAATATGCAACTATCTAGACCTGATTAAAAAAAAAAGAGTCATATTTTTGCCATGAAGAGCTGAATTTTTAGTGCAGTTCTCAGATTATAAGAAACCAAGATTTTATGTCAACCAGTGCATACTAATTATTGAGATACAAAAAGGGTGGACCAAGGCTTAGTGGGTCAAATTCTGACCTCATTTGCCTTTATTCTTCTGAGTTTAAAAACATTACTCTAGATATTCAACTGTCTAAATAAGATTAAAATCTGGTGTTCTGAATGCAAAAAAGTGGCATTATTAACAGTTTGCAGAAACCTTTTTTACAGGAGACATGGTTTAAAAATAGGCCCTTAAGGGTTCTTTCTCTCCACTATGTATTGTTTTAAAGTAATTTTAAAGTGTAGCAACTACACTTAAATCTTCCCAGGAAGAGAGAGACATGTTGGAACACACATAGGACTTTAGTAATTTCAATCCTCTGATGTTTTACCAAACATCAGGATAAGGCAGATGCTTTACACTCTGTGGAAAAGCTTTTTCTTCATTGAACTTTATAATATCTTCAGATAATATTTGTACCTACACGTCTTTTCCATTTTAATTAAGTGATGCCACAGTAAGTATGGTGAGCAATGGAAATAGTCAGGATTAATATCACTGTATTAATTAAAATGCTCCCCATTATACAACATTGTGTTGTACTGAAAAGCCCGTGGGATTTTGCTGTGGAGTGGAATAGAGCTGATATTTCACTCACAGACACACGAGGTGCGTCAAAATGCTCATAACCACCTGTTAGGCTAATGAAAGAAAAAGCTTTGGTTGCAGGCTTCACCTCAGCAGCAACTTAACCCAACAGAGCTGCAATAACATCACAACCCTTTGCATAGCAGGGTGCTTCTTGCACAGCAGGGTGCTTCTTGGGCTCTTTTTTCCATGCCAATTGTTGGAAGTTTTCTCATGTGCGCTAAATAAAATAATTTTTCTTTGTTACTCTCAGCACAGTAATATGAAGCTATTGATTCTCTGTAGATTTGTTTTGGAGAAAGCCTCTCTTCTTCCCTTCTTCACATACACATGCTTCCTCTCCCCCAGTGCATCACAGATCAAGAAACCAACCTTAGCAAGAGAAAAGCTGGTTTTCTTTGGCAGGTTTGCCAAGATACCCTATCAAAAGAGGTGAGTGAATGTCCTCATACTCCCACTGATCTACAAGTTACAGCTCCAAGGATCCTTGAAAGAACAGCCAGAGAAAGCAAAGAGCTCTTGAAGCTTCTTTTCACCCTGTTGCAGCTCCAAGCCCCAGCTGCTACACTGGGAATGGTAAAACAAAGGGCAAGTCCTTCTGGACAGATAGTCTGTGAAGATCTGGCTATACACAGGTAGTCAGTATAGGACACAAAATGAAGCTGATTTTGCCAAACATCCCCTGGAGAAGGGTTTGGGATGCAGGAAGGAGCACCTACTTCCCCTGACCCACAAGCTACCATGGGTGCAGATGGCTTTTGACAGTTTCCACTATCAAATCAACTATTGCACTATGACTGTTGTCATCAGAAATTTCTGTTAGAGTTACAGTTCCATTTAATTTATTATCAGTGCCCGAGGACCCAGGACACCGTGTCAGCCCCCTCGGGGCCATCAGCCTCTGCCCCAGGATTGCCATAGCAGAGCTGATCTCCAGCTCCACATAGCCTTGCCCAGTCCCCTCAAGGGGGCCCATCCCAGGTTCCTCCCATTTCCAGGAAATTGCCTGATGCCGAGGGCCGAGGCTGCCCTCAGCGCTCTAGTCCCCATGGGGATTCCTCCTGCTCCCAATCCCCACGGAGCAGCTACCCATGCAGTGCCCCGACATGTATTTCTTTAGTTGTCTACTTAACTGCTTGTAATCACAGCTGGTATTCCCCTTTGATCCTTTCTTAAGAAATTGCTTGTTTTTTTTAAAACTTTTCACTTTCACTGGTCTTCAAATGTGCATGTAGTAGCTTACATTTGTGCTTCCCTTTTCCTACAGTATAGTACAAAAGCTCTTCTACCTTATGGTACAGGGCAGAGAAAAATTAAGAAAGAACCATCATGCTTATTCCTGAGAAAAGAAGAAATGCAGAAAAACAAATGTTCCGCCAATGTCCCTCCTTCCCACTTGCAGGGGTAATCTACTCTCCGGGGATCTTGACCCCAAGCATTGGGATGTCAGGCACAGCATGTCTGGGGAAAAGTTTCTGTCTGCTTTCCATTGGCTTACACCAAGAGGAGCACTCTGCAGAGCTAGCTCCAGGGAATCAGCCCCTTGAACTCTGTAACTGAAATTTCTTATGGACAACATAGGAAAGCAATTTGGGCTTCTCCAGGAAAGGTTCATCACATACTATACAATGTTCATGAAACATCATTTTCAAACTTTCAATATTCAAGACCCATTTCTTCAATGATTACTGTCACAAATCTAATCAATTGTATACTATGGTGGCTGTAGGTCTCAACCAAAAACTAATTTTCATTGATTTCCCATCTTGTGATTAAAACCCTACAAGTTTTCATACTGCAATTTCAATCAATAACTTTTGGGGAAAAAAACCAAACACATTACTTCTAATAAAGATCCTCTTAGAAAATTTCAAAACCTTTACTCAACCTCCATAATACTTGACACAGGACATCCTTGCAAGCATGAAATTATTATTCTGTTTGCTATGGTTTCTTTTATTATGCTATTATACAAGACTATTGTACTTTGTCATTTGTAGCACATTACCTCAGACTTGTTCAGGTACAAAGATGGACTTCTGGGATGATCAGGGGTAAGGAGAGCCTATCATATGAGAAGACAGCAGAAGAGCCTGGCTTGTTTAGCTTGGCAAAATAAAGGCTGTTAAGGGATCCAGTTGCTGTGTATAAATATATCACAGAGGCAAACACCAGGGAGATGGGAAAGCCATTTAAATTAAATGACAATGTTGGCAAGGGGACCCAATGGCACAGATTGGCCAGAAGATAATCTGCGCTCACTTGGAGCAATGAGATTTGGGAACAATTTTCCTGTTGGCATAAGAGCAGCAAAAATCCTAACTGCACTCACAGTGGAACTTGATAAGTTTATAAAAAAGGATTATAAAACATGATTGCTGCAATATTATGACAATAGATAGGACACATTAGGTCCTTTTCAGTCTCATGTTCCCATATAAAGCTATAGTATATCATACAGATTCTCTAAATTTCAACTATGTGTGCTTCAAAACAAGACATGCCAACTTACTTTATACACTTCAAGCTATTTAAAAACAAAACAAATCAAAAAATCCCAACCAAATAGTTCAGTTTAGTAGTCTGTTTTTTCAGGGTAGGGATAAAACTTACTCCCACAATGAAAATAAATTAAATAAAACCCAAATATACTACAAAATAAACATCTTTTGCATTCAGTTGTCCATCACTGAAATTCCTAAGATTATTGATAATTAGTTCTACTTGCCATCTAGCATGGTTTAAACTTTATTACAACTTTTATAAAATATTTTACCCGTGGCTTCAAAACCTTTGCAGCTGAAGTTCAACTGTTATTTATGGTGTTCTGCTCTAAGCTATAAATTAATTAAGGACAAGAACATTTTTGTGCTAATGCATCTTATGTTGGAGGGTATCCAAATGATATAGCCAAAGGAACAGAATTATGATTGTTTCTAATTTACACTGATCATAGCATGGATTGTACACGTGAGAGGAAAGATTTTTAAAAAACAAAGCCGTCTGGTTTTGGAGATACTTCATTTTTTTCACGCTTTAAAAGATTGCTTATGCTGAGTTTGAAGTAAAAACCCATCAAGTTCTATAAAACAGAAAATTTCTTGGGAAAAAAAGTTTGGAAAATCTCTACTTTCACCAAAAGCAGCAAAATGTTTACATAAAAAATAATAATTTACAAAAAGTGTTTCTTTCTAAATGCAGACCCATACACATACACAAAAACAAAGACCCCAAAATGTGACCAAATTATAGCCATATTAGTATTACATGTGTTTTCACTTTATTGTAGTTCCTATTTTAAATTTTGAGAGAAATATGAGCATACTATCTTCATATAAAATGTACTAAGCACAGTGAAAGCGAATTTTACTAGGAAAATGCCCCGATAATTCCTATAATATTGTGTTTTAGGATACTTAATAGTGTCATGATCTAATTACTCTCACCTAATGTGGCTTCACAAACCTAGCATCAGTTTTACTGGTTTTATTAGCAGTTTACTGTCTTAGCCAACCGAGTGAAAAGTCTCTCACCAGTTTCTTGTCAACAATGCTAATTTCAGCTCTTGAGATTCAGCATTAGATGCTCAGGAAGAAATGATTCAATAGAAGAGAAAACATGTCTCTGCTGTCATCACTTAATGGATGGATTAGAACTCCAATTAATGATTTCTAACATCTTATATAAAAATTCTTTTGAAAGCATTTTAAGCTTCTGTCTTTATTCATAGGTGGTGAAAATCAAGAGCCCCTTTATATATGTGTTTGTCCACATAACTTTGCATGCTTTTTTGTTTTGTTTTTACTATATGCACATTCACTCATACATTGCGAAGGAGCATACACCCATCCATATTCTCTAGCCTCTTCTTATTCAACATCCTTTCTTGATGTCTCTTTACTCTCTCAATGAAGCAATCACAGTTTCACTTTTGACTCTGACAATGCTAGTGATTTTAATCATAACCTCTGTTTCTACTCCCATTTGTGCTGGCTTTAGGTGGAGTAGAGTTAATTGTGTTCATAGTGGCTAGTATGGGACTGTGTTTTGGATTTGTGCTGGAAATAGCGTTGATAACACAGGAATGCTTTTGTAATTGCTGAGCAGGGCTTACACAGGTTCAAGGTCTTTTCTGCTCTCCCTGCCACCCCTCCTGCACAGGCAGTTGGGAAGGGACACAGCTGGGACAGCTGACCCCAACTACCAAATGGTATTACCCTACATACAGTGTCATGCATGCTCAGATGGGAGAGGAAGAAAGAAAAGGGGGACTTTTGGCATGATAGCATTTGTCTTCTCAAGTAACAGTTAACAGTGGTGGAGCCCTGCTTTCCTAGGAATAGCAGAACATCGGTCTTCCAATGGGAAGTGTTGAATAAATTCCTGGGTTTGGTTTCCTTGCATGTGTGGCTTTTACTTTACCCATTAAATTGTCTTTATCTCAACTCACAGGCTTCCTTACTCCTACTTTTCCGATTCTCTCCCCCATCCCAACATGGGGAAGCAGAGAGTGGCTGTGTGGGGCTGAGTTTCCAGCTGGGGTTAAACCATGACACTGTTATATACGATTAAGGATTTGATCCAAAGAGATATGGATTTTTCAAGTTCCTGATTTATCTTAACAGTTCCCATGACAAATATACATCAAAACAGTCTTGTTTGCTCTTGAAGCTGCTACTTTTGTCTCAAGCAAAATGCTTGAATTCTTTCAGAAATGAATTGGTCATAAATAAATGGAGACTGATGACTTTTCAGATATTCTAAAACATTTTCTCTTTCAAGGGGGAAATGTCCTTGCTATTTTTAAGAGAAAATTTGATTCATATTAAAGAGAAACATTATATACTTTCTGACACTAAATTCTGAATTTACACATCCTTAATTCTGAGAAATAATGGGCTATATTATTTTGTTCGTGTTTGTTTATCAGAGACAAGAGATAGCACTGTAGGTTTTAAGTCCTCATTATGATCAGTGTAAGTATAGCAGAGCTTCTGCTTTACACGGGCTTTGAAACCACCTTTGAAATCTCCACCAACAGACAGAACAGGATGGTTCTTCACACACTGACCAGCAGATCTGCAGAACACCTTGTCTGTGGATGTAGAAGTTAACATGACTTGGAAGGAGACATCAGAAACCCTTGGAAGAAATACTAACTTATAGTTGTTTAGCAGATAAACCACACTGAATTTGGACAATCTCTTAAACTTGAAGTTAAACAGGAAGAGTCCTCAGGGGAACTTTCTACTTCTTGCCATGCTCTCCCCTGCTGCCAGCTTTCGCTGCTGGTTTGCATGTTGGCTGGTTTGCTTGATTACCCTGAGCAGAGCACAAATGTAGTCCCCAGTTGCCACTAATTAAGCTGTGAAGCTCCCTGTATTTGAATTGCAGGGGTTGCCACAGAGAAATTGCAAGACTTAAACCTTACCTTGGGAAAACCAGCCTGTGGCTTACTACTAATTCAGTAAACATCTATCTCTTCTTCTTGACAGGACATGGAACTAAAACTAAAGGACTTTAAATTACTTGACTTGGCTGGGACCCTTGAAAGAAGGCTTCTTTATCCCACCATAATTCTGACATGAAAAGCATATTCTTATCTCACCAAGGATGGTTTATTGAACTGTTTTGTTCAAATACAAAAGACTTTTATTTTTTAGGAACAAAACTAATTCATACCCTACAACAATAAAAGCTAGCTGTATCCTCAGATGAAGTACAGAAAAAATCGTATCTCCCAGCAGGTGCTCTGGAAGTCACTTATATTAGTCTTAAGCCACAAAAAAATTATTGTTTTAACTAAACAGTTCAAGTGCAAAAGCTGTTCTTACAAAACAGTAACTAATGGGCCTAAAAGTAAGAACAGAGCAGCAGGGAACTGCAAAATGTTATCTCAAAAGTACTTGCCTCACCCTCAGATTAAATCCAAAATCAACTCTTCTCATGTCCAGAAAGAAAAGTAAAGCATGCTGCTTGTGGCTGAGCATGTGAACGAATTGCATGCCATGGCTTAGATGTCACAGCATTCTTTTCAATAACATTTTTAAGCTTTCAGTAATGCCTCAAGCACCTAAAGTTAAAGGTGAATCTATTAAACATCAATTGTACATATATTTAGAGATTTATATTTATTAATGTAGCAGTTGATCCTCAGAAACTTTTCAGCTGAATTAGTGCTGGAGTAGAAAGATTTTCAAACAATCCATATCCAAATTTTAGAAAAGCCAAAAAGATTATTTAAGGTAGAAATACTGGAAACATAAATTATGTTTCCAAAGCTACAATTTAAAAGTGTATTGATTTGCTTCTTAGTTGCAGAATAATCTTATCTGAAATCATTGGCAATGTTCAGGGTGCATGTCACAACTAAAATTCCACATAAGCATATTTTAAAGATGATCTCTTCTTTCACTTAGTCATTTTGTTCAAGAATCCTTTCCTCATGGATGAGTTGGTAAAATATGTACCACTCAAAGCTCTGTAAAGAATGCAGCCTCTGCTCTATGTCAAATAATTTCATCAGTCCTTGGAGAAGGATTTGAACAGGCATGCTGGCAGATAAAAGTCCTCTTGGCATGCTTTAAAATTGTGATATATTAATTTCAAATTTTAACAAACCATGCATTGTACACAGGCCATTGGAAACTTATACAAGAGGGGTATTCCTATTACTTCATGCTATCACTTCAGGATGGAGTTGCCTATGAATTTCTGCTTCACGAACAAGACGAATAAGAAGAACAACTCCTGGGGCTCTAAGACACCAACACTGTCCTTTCACAGGAGAGG
>VYZS01021534.1:7609-21018 GCA_013400695.1 Neodrepanis coruscans
AACAAATGGAACTTCCATTTTAAATCTTGAAAAGAAACCACACTAAAAGGCAATAAAATTTCTCAAACTAATACAGTCAAGAGTAACACAGCATTCCAGTAATTCAGGATCAATTCCCTTCCCTTGATATTCTCAACCAACAGATATTTTAAGAGCATTCTTTTCAGAAAAACAGTACCAGACAAATAGTTTTTGACTGACTATCCAGAAAAAGAAAATAGAGCAATTTACATTAGAAAACACTAAGAAATAGTTCTCACATACAAGTAAAAAGTTTACAAACCTTTCAAGGACAGTTTTAATATATAATGATAACAGAACTACAAGTATTAAAACGCCTATCTGTTTTTCCACTGATTCATCCCTGAATGGACACTGGCTCACAGAATTAAAATCATATTCAGTTATAATTGGAGATTTGAATTTTCATCTGTGGGACTCATAAAAGACTGTTTCAGTAAAGCACTACACTGTTAGATGGATGAAGGTCAATCATATATATACACATTTCCCACAGTCCAAGTCAGACTTCTGAGAAAAGCATAGAGAACAAAATAGATACATCCATCCAACTTAATTACTTCTGAAAGCACTCTACCACTTTCCTAAATTTGATTTCCATTAAATCAGAGCCAAACTGAACAAACAGTCCAACTGAACACTGAATTACACCATTAAAAAGATCAAACATCCTTCAAACATCCACATTGTCCAGAATTAAGAATCCGTGCCTAACATCTCAAACTGCAGCACTTGTTTGGCAAAGGACTAAGGAGTAGCACGAAGAAAATGGGAAGAATCCTCCCCTACAACACCAGAGTTCCATAGCCACTATTCAGATTTTGAAGGAATAAGGTAATTAGCACATCTTTGTCCCTATGTATAAGCATAAAAAGATCTGCAAAATAACCAATCCACTAAATCATGTACACTATTCCCTTGATAAATAGACAAAGATGGTCTTTTCAGTATTGTATAGCAAGAAACGGACACTTATTCCTTTTTCCTGGAAGGATACAATCATCTGTCTATATCTTGAAGAAAAAGTAGATCCTCATCAGTTCCTGAAAGGAGTGTTACTTGTAATTAAAGGCAGGTTAGAAACTGTAAAAGAATATTTAAGTGATTACCTCTCCTATAAAGACAACCATAACACAATCCAGTTTTTCTTCAGGGGACAGCTTATCAATAAGGGAGTGGAGAGTTTCTGTAAGGTAAGACTTGACTTTTCTTTTCACTGTAGGTATTCCCATTACAATGGAAACTGAAATCAAACAAACCAAAAATGTACTTTCAGTGACCTCATATACAAGATAGAAAACAAAGATCTTGCAATTAAGCATTGCTTAAGAAATGCAAAGAGTTAAAAAGTGGAGATAACAGTAATTAAAAACAGTTTAAAAATATACCACTCATCATCAGGAGCATGATTAACATAATCATCACCAATCTTCAGAACGAGCAGAGCAAACAAAAAAAGTAATCCTAGACATGTCAGATTATCGCATAGGTGTGGTGGGCTGATCCTGACTGGACACTAGGTACCCACCAAAGCCACTCTATCACTCCCTTTCTCAGCCGCACAGGGGAGAGAAAACATAACAAAATGCTCACGGGTAGAGATAAGGGCGGGGAGATATCACTTACCAGTTACTGTCACAAACTCAAAGAAACTAATTTTATTACCAATCAAACCAGCATAGGATAGTAAGAAATAAAACCCAAACACCTTTCCCTTATTCTTGCCTTCTTCCTGAGCTCAACTTAACACCTCATTTCTCTACCTTCTCTACCAGCAGCAGAGAAGTCAGAGAATCAGGGTTGCAGTCAATTCATCACACATGGTCTCTGCCACTTTCTCCTCATGTGGGGGACTCCTCACATTCTTCCTCTTCTCCAGCATGAGGTCCCTCCCAGGCAGATGGTACTCCACGGACTTCTCCAATAATAAGTCCTTCCCATGGGGTGCAGTTCTTCATAAACTGCTCCAGCATGGAGCACATGGGGTACAGTCCTTCAGGAATATGTGGTTCCCCCATGGGGTCAAAAGTCCTGCCAGCAAAGCTGCTCCAACATGGGCTCCTCTCTCCATAGGGCCACAGGGTCCTGCCAAGAGCCTGCTCCAGTGTGGGTTTCTCAGAGGGTCACAGCCTCCTTTGGGCATCCACCTGGCTCCAGTGTGGGGTCCTACAGGCTGCCAATAGATCTCTGCTCCACCAGGAACCTCCACAGGCTGCAGGGGGACAGCCTGCTTCAGAACAGTCTTCACCACTGGCTGGAGGGGAATCTCTGCTCTAGAACCTGGAGCACCTCCTCTCCCTCCTTCTGCACTGACCTTGGTATTTGTGGTTCTTTCTCACTCCTCTCTCCAGCTGCAATTGCCCTTGTGCAGTTTCCCCCCCACCTCTTAAATTTCAGTGGTGCTGGTCTGGTTCTATTGGACACAGGAGAAGCTACTGGCATTCTCTCACAGAAGCCCTCCCTATAGCCTCCCCATTACCAACCCATCACCAACACAAAACCCAATACAATAGGGAATAATCAACAACCACTGTATTAATCAGATAAGGTGCACCAAGACTTACAGAGTGATTGAACTCCCTAACTTAAGCTTTATTTTCTTTTTTTTATTTTTTTTTCATTTATTCTTCATAACTCAAGTATTTATCTTTTTAAAAATCACTGCTGAAAAACTCTATTACTTTTCTTGCACCTGGTTTTGGTTCTTCTAGAATTACAGGACACCAAAATTGCACAGAAATTTCTCAATGAAATTTCTTACCTCTGACAAAAGCATCTCAAACTCGAAGCAATACAGCCCCAGCTACAATGCTAGTGACACTCTCTCTCAGCTGGCCATTTGACTACTGTGTTCCTTAACTTTTCCACAGTCTCTCTTCTGCACCCTACCCCAAACCCAGGGCTGGTTACTTACTAGGAACACAGCAGATAACAGCAGGAATACAGTAAAAGGATAAAGCAGACTTCATGAAATCAGCATCAGCATTCTGAGCCCCATATGTGAAATGATTTACTACATCATAAATATATTAAATCAAACAATTATTAATAATGTTGTTTATCCTTCCATATAGAGCCTGCTTTTCCTAGCAACTACACATTAACAAGCTCAGAATTTTTAAAACAAACACTCAAATAACCACAGTGACCAGGAAAAGGGAAGATGGAAAAGAATTTAAACTCTGAATTTCCTCTCTCTGTTTAATTAAATAAACCTGATTCTAATTTCTGCTTTGTAATTCCAAATTTCTGTCATATTCCCAAAGGGGTATAATACAGACTAGACTTAAAACAATAAAGGAATATTAGATTTTTTCCTCCCTGAATAACAACATCAAAATAAAAGGTGTTTCTAGTCAGAAAAATGTATCTATGACTTGAGCCCACACATTTCTCCAGCAGGCGTGCCTTCTGTTAAAAGAAGGAACAATCAAACTTACTGAAGTAATGAAAAAATACAGACCAGGAGTAACTAATGTTTGTTTCAAAAGCAAGGAGGGGAAGAAAAAAAACCCAGAAGGGTCTAGTGGACAACAGCAGAAGCCTTTCAAGTCAGGTGGCACAGTGAGAAACAAGGATGTATTGGTGGGGCCTTCAAGCTTAGAGACATATATAGACGTTTGGTCTATGGTCTGGTAGGTCAGTTTAGTTTGGCTTTATGCTATTTATCTTCTAGACCTCCAAGAGCAGGATTCCATGTAGCAATCCTGATAAGCACAGCTGAGAATTTGTGAGGAATAGACAAAAAAAGGGAGATCAACAGTATTGCAGCACAACACTGATTTCCCCCCCCCAACGAATGCACAGATTTTATTCACGCAATTACATCTGATTATCCTAGTCCTCTCAATTCTTAATTCATACATTTAAATACACTGTTCAGAACAGAAATATCAACACTAAAATAGTTATATCCATGCATTGTTGCCCTACAAATCTGAAAAGCTGAAGGAATATATCCAGTAGCAGTTTGGAATCTGTAATGATCAAACTTTTTTTCCTTTTAGATACAAAAAATTCACCCAAACTAAATGCTTCTCAATGTGTTCCTCAACAGGGTATGGGATATGATTGAGGTTATGCTGAAATCAAGCTCCTTTTATCATGACTTCAGTGTGAATTCAAAAGACATCATTATCACACAAGTTAAATGAGATGTCCTTGACCTATCAATAATGCAGTAAACTGTATTTCTAAAACTAGAAAGTCCTCCAGATATAAAACATGAAACAACCATCGTTATCAGCATACCTCCTGTCCTTCCAAGGCCAACCTGCACAGAAGGTTGAAGGCTTCCTTCATTTTTCAACAAATGAGGCAAATGGTAATAGATATTTGGCACTTGAAGAGTTTTTCTGCTTGTTAGCTCTTTTAACAATTTCAGTGTCTCATCTGCAAAGATACAGGAAATCAGTAACGCAGAAAATAATACAAAGTTTTAAGCAGTAGTAAGCAGTATAAAATTATAAGCTTGGTCCTAACTGAAAGCCAGAACAAATTATGCACTTTTCTAAGGCATTATTATCTTGTGTACAAAGGAAATCTTTTCTTATGTCCAAGATTCTTTTGCACCTATAACCTTTCTACAGGTACAGTTAACACTTATCTGATCATGTAAGACTTAGAGTGAATTTATAGAAGTAAAGAATGCTCCATTTACATGAGTGTTTGATGGTTTAATGGTTGGGGGTTTTTCCCAAAGAATCAAAATGGGAGGCTTATTTACCTAGATCGTTTTCACTTGCACTTACAGAGCTCATCACTATGCAGTGATGCCACTGCAAACAACTTTTCAAAGCTACAAATACGTATTGTAATACACTGCATATAGAGATTCAAAATGAAAATAGTATTAAACATACAATTGACATTTTGAGTATTCCTGCAAAAAAAACCCAACCACAAATGCTAATGCAAATTTACATTAGAGTACTTAAAATAATTCTTGCTCTTTCTGGAGTAACTACCTCTCAGGATGTCCAGGTGGTTCTCAAAGTTGCAAATAACAGTTTTTAAATTCCCCCGCTGTGCGTGTTGATTTTCTTGTATCAAGTGTGAAAACAACTCACTTCAAATGACACATATGATAGCATATGGATCTTGGAAAACTTATGGGCTTTATAATATCAAGTTAAGTAAAAAACTGTACTCAAGGTTTCAGAGAGAAAATTGTGAAGATATGAGAAAAGTAACACCATGAATGTAATTCCTCTCAGATTCTGAGTGCAGCCTCTAAAAACATAGAAGAGTTCTGTTGTAGTTTTTGGTCCGGTGTGTTTCAGGATTTCTTTAATACTTATTTTTGGATGAAACTGAATTCCTAACCACTTCAAATCTCGAAAAGCAGCTTTGTAAATACATGCCGTAAGTAGAGATATCTATTTTGACAGACTACAATAAAACTACATTTTACTTTTCCTGCTAACATTTCTTTTAGCTACAGCTGCAAAAACTGGGTTAAACTCTGTCCAATTATGACAACTCTTCGTATAAAACAATTCAGAAATCTTCTGGCTTCAAAGACGACAAATACTATATAGTATTATGTATGCTTAAGTATATTACACTTAATAAAAATCTATCTAACACTGTGGTCTGAGCACAAAAGCTCAGGAATTCAACTTCAGCTGACTTCCCATCATGGCTCTACAGGCAAAAAAGAGGAGATCAATCCCAGTTGGGGTCCAGACATGGTAGAATGTAAAAAATGTGAATCAGTAACTTCAGCTGCATTAGAAGGGAATAACTCTCTATAACTATATTGCCTATAAGCAGACAAAGTCATTTTCAGAAACAAACGTGGTAATAACGTGATCTGAAATCCATAATTAGATTTACTTGACGTCCTCCACAGTTGTTGATTTTAACAGCAAAAACATGCATGTGGAATAGGAAGACTATGCTAAGTATAACCTTTATCCATAAAATTCTTGCAGATCTAGGGGACTACTGGGATCAGGTTGGACAGGCCATTAGTATTAGACAGCAATTCATCATTAGTATCAGCACCATTCCCCCACAAAAAAATTCCATAGAAAATAGTAGCCTGTAGCACAAACACAAGTACACAACTGTTTTTTGATTTGCAGAACTCTCTGGTTTTAAATTCCTCATTCCTCCAATACAGTGAAATTTCCACAACTTACCAAATCAGATCTCATGCCAGAAAGTTTATTTTTTTTTAATTCATTTTCCATCTCAAAAAATCAGAGTGACTAAAGCAGGAATAGTACCATTTTAAAAATTTAAAAATAATCTGGTGAGTAGTGCAAGGTCATTCTCTAATACTGCCAAACACATCTCTTTAACATATGTCTCCAAAATAAGTAAAAATTTAGGGTAGACTTTACCAGTTTACCATTTAATCACTAGTTATTAAAAAAGCTATTACCTGTACTTTTTACAAATCATAACAAATACCTTAGTCTGTATGTTTTCACATCTTCCAACTGATTTTTAAACACACTTGAATTGCATCAAGTTCATCCCTTACGTCTGTTTGCTCACCTTTCCCCTCAAACTACTTAGAAAGTCATATAAATTATTTTTAAAATATATTCAATATGCTAAATAAGTAACCAAGTTACAACTTTGAGAGCTAGGTATGAAATAACTATTCAGTCCCTACAGTCATAAGAATGAAGAATGAATGAATCATTAAGAAGAGCAAGTGGAAAAATCATAAAACAAAAATTCACATCAGATATAACCTATCAGGCATTCTTCATTCACATTGCTGAACAGTTTCATTCGGCTTTCGTGGTAGCAATTTCTTATTCTATAGCAATAAGAAGAGATATTGGCATTGTAAAGTCACAAAAAAAATTCTCAATCACAGTATGTACCTGAAAAATTGTTCATTGCATTCTTACTCCCATTTGTTTCTGCTACTGCACGCCTGAACTGCTCCAAGATAGCGTTGAGCTCCGAGGAGCGCTGCAGAGTGCGGTGCTCAGCTATCCGAAGACGTTCCTTCAAAGCATGAAATTCCCGCTGATATGCAATCAACTTTTCTAGAGAGAAAAAGATGATCCGGGTTATTTTTGGAAATGAACAATTGCTGACAGATCCAACAAGGGTCTAACACAGCTCAGCTACGCAGCACCTGAAATCCAACAAGGGCTCAGCACAGCACAATCCCACCTGAGGAGCTGGGCACCTCAGCATTTACACAGCATACAGAGGGAAGAGCTGCACCAGACAGATGCAAAGCGGGCTCTGAAGGGGGTATGTCTCTCACCACAGCCACAGACAGGGCCAACTTTTAAGTCCCCATTACTCAGTACTACAAGGCAGTTCCAAATCCTTTCTTGGAAGAGATGCCCACAAACACTTCCTTTTAAGAAGTCAGAAAGGACTGGACCCTTACAAAAACACAGGCTACACCTCTTGAAAGACTCCTCTGAATATTTTGTAAGAATGAGTGGAACTTAACATTATTTCAGATATACCCATTTCAAACCCAAGTTTTAACTTAATGATACGGTCAATGCCTGAGAACTGAAGAACAAATTTTTTTATCCAAGTTCTGCAGGTATTCTTTGAAAGGGGACCAAAAGGGAGGGGGAAAAAGCAAAAGTTATTTGTTGATATGTTCCCTATGTCCTTGACACCCAGCAAAGTAAGTGTGTCTGGATTTTGCATCCTTCCTTCTTCCTGTTGGTCATTTCCTCAAATCTCTTGCTCACCATCATCACTATCACTCCCTTCAGCCAATTTGCAGATATGGACTAGAATATCTTAAGTGATTTTGTACCTCAATCAACATTCCAACCACTCAGCTGATGTTCACAGACATATCATTTTTGTTATTTACCTATCCAGTCTTTTAGTATTGCAATGGTAGATAGGGAAGCAGAAGTTTAGCAAGCAATTTGAATCTTTTCCTGTTGCTATATTACGGTAACACATGGGATAAAAAAAGAATTAGAGTCTACTTTCCCTTTTTAATAAGACTGCTTTTCCTTCAACTTTTTTCAATTTCTATTTTTTTGGTAGTTCTGTAGGGACTGTACTGTTCTGATTATGTTTAGAAAACATAATTAACTAAAAAGCCCTGTTTTGAAGATGGAAAAATAAAAACATAGTTCACTACCTCTCAAAAACATTTCCCTTGCCAGCCTTATTTTCTTTTTTTCATTAAGACCAAACGGTTATTGCTTTTGTGCCAACAAACCCAGAACATAGATGCTGGCCCACAACACAGTGCTAGGCACACTACATACTACTGACTGAATCCAGACTGCTATTTGAAACAGGAATTGGTGCTTTATTCAGCAGCATTGAAAAGACGAAGAAAATTTTCTGGAGTTTCTGGCATGAAGGACATCCCATAACTAACAAAGTAGTTCAGTTCTGATGCTTCTACTGAACTGTACTGGTATTGCATTCATGGTACCTGAAATCTCAATTCCTTTAAGAAATACCAGACAAGTAGGCAACTTCTCACAGTAGCTTAAACCAGACGTATCTGGGTTAAGGAGGCTGCTCTAAAAGATACAGGCACCTATCCTTCAAAAATGTATGACTGATTCTTTTTTAAATTAGGTCCCAATATTATTCAGGCAAGTAAAACTAGAAAATGTTAACATTAGAAATACAGTAACATTTTAAGTCCACTACCCTATGAGTATTTTTCTAGTTATTTGTGCAAAATGAAGTTCTTTGCAAGAAGTTAAGTGATCCAAAACACATCTCTAACAGTACCAGAGCTACCACTTTTCACGTTTTTGAAGATCAATGTGTAATTTGGCCTTTTCATACTTTTTATAATAATAGCCTGTACTTTTAAATAAAACAAATTAAACTTAAATTTCTAACGGTATATCTTTAGCATATTTCATTTCAGTAATTCAAAGACTAACTACTCAGATACTTACTACTTACAGGCAAGCAGAAAAACCACAACAGTAGTAACATCAAATTCTACCTCATACAGAAAGGCACTTGGAAAGGAAAAAATACTTCTTAGGCTCTTACAGTACCATCATCAGAGGTCATCACCTGTCCCAGACTATAGAAAAGCATCTCTTAAGCATCAGTTTATAAATACTCTAATTTGGTTTTTCAGAGCTCCTTAGTACTTGGGAATTTAAGAATTTATTTTCATTTAAACTAGGACTTAGCTCAAGTTTGGTACTTGCTTCCCCCCACTCCCCTCCAAAATATGAAATAATTCGAAAGCTGAGTCTTTTCTTTAAAAAAAAAAAAGTATTTTATAAGGAAAACTTGTTACTATACCACACAGAAGACCCTTTTGTATTTTAAATTTCACTTCTTCCTCCCCTACCCTGCCCCAAGTGATTGCAGAAGGTTCTCCTGAAATTCAAGGCAGTCTTTCTGAAATGTGTATGCATGATGAAAGGCCAAAGCTCAACTAGAGTTGAAATTGTCCAGTGCTGTTATCTGACAACAAGAAGGGCTTTGTTGAGTACATTAATAGGAAAAGGAGGCCTAAAGAAAACACTGGATCAATACTTTTTTGTTATGGTCACCTGACTAACAGGGATGAAGATAAAGCAAAGGCATTCAGTGCTTGTTTTTAGCTTCTATTTCTAATAGTACTGATAGACTTTGGGCTGCCTAGATGTCCAAGTCGGAGGACCAGAAGTTCAAAAACAGGCACTTTCCATTTGTGGACACTGAAATTTAAAGAGACCAGCTGTATCAGCTGAATATTCACAAATCCATGGGGCCTGATGGGATTCATCCCAGACTACTGAAAGAACAAGCAGACATTTCGGCAGGATCCCTCTCAATCGTCTATCAAAGGTCTTGGGAGTTTGGAAAGATTCCTGCTGAATGGCAGCTCACCAGTTCCAGTCTACAAAAAGGACCTGAAGCAAGAGACAGAGAACTACAGACCTGTTAGTCTAACCTCAGCTCCCGGAAAAATTAAGAGAAAATATACTGGATACTACTGAAAGGCACTTAAAGAACAACATAATCATTAGGCACAGCCAACATGGGTTCATAAAGAGAAAGTCCTGTTCAACTAATTTGATATCCTTCTATGATAACTCATGCTCCACATGGATGAAGGAAAGGAAGTGGATGACTGGGGTTTTCTTCTTTCTAATTTAAGTAAAACATCTGATACTGATCCGCATATCATCCTTTTGGACAAGCTGTCCAGCTGTGGGATAAGCAAGTTCACAGTGTACTGGATAAAGAACTGGATGAAGGGAAGAGCCCAAAGGGTTGCAGTGAGTGGAGTTACATCTGACTGGTGACTGGGCTCCAGAGACCTTCCTCAGGGTTCATGTCTAGGGACAGTTCTGTTCAAAGTATTTATCAACAATCTGGTGCAGGGGTTGAATGCACCACTAGCAAGTTTGCAGAGAGATCCAGACAGACTGGAACATTGGGCACGAAATTTAACAAGAACAAATGCCAGGTTCTGCACCTGGGACAGTAACACAGGCACAAGCATAAAGAGGGAGAGGAGTGGCTGGAGAGCAGCCCTGCAGAAAGGGATCTGGGGGTGCTGGTTGGCAATAACTCAACAGGAACCAACAGGGAACCCAGGCAGCCAGGAGGGCAAATCCCATCCTGGAGTGCATCAAACACAGCACAGCCAGCCAGGCAAAGGAGGTGATTTTCCCACTGCCTTCAGCCTTGGTGCAGCCTCACCTGGAGTGCTGTGTGCAGCCCCACAGCTTCAGAAGGATGAGAAGGTCTTTGAATGATCCAGAGGAGGGCACAAAAGGTGGTGACAGGGCTGGCAGGCATGTCCTGAGAGGAGCAGCTGAGGATTCTGGCTTTGTCTGTAGTTCAGAGAAAAGGAGGCTGCGGGGTGACCTCACTGCTCTTTGCAGCTTCCTGAGGAGAGGAAGTGGAAAGGGAGGTGCTGAGCTCTTCTCCCTGAGATCCAGGGACAGGACACATAGGAGATGAGGTGTACATGGGCAGGCTCAGACTGGACATCAGGAAGCATTTCTTTACTGAGGGGGTACTTAAACCCTGAAAGAAGCTTCCTAGAGAGCATAAAGTGTTTAGGAGGACAATGCCCTTAGTAACATGCTTCAGGTTTTGGTCAGCCCTGAAGTGGTCAAGCAGTTGGAGTAAATGACTGCTGGTAAGTCCCTTACAACTGAGATACCCTATGCTATGACAAACTGATTCTTCAGTGTTATATATACAAAAGTCAATAGTGTAGCTGATATTTTCAAAACACATTTGACTATTTCCTGTTCTGTTGCTCACATGTTTCTCTAAAATCTAAAGATTTAAAATCAATTTGATTTCTTGTCAAAAACACTTTTTTTGTTGCTTTTTAGCAAAAGGAAAAATACTGGGCCTAAAACCACAGAAGAAACAGAGATCAGTGGTCACCGTGATGAAAAAGTTTCTGTTTCTACAATATTATGAATTACTTTTCTTAAGCTGAAATCTAGAGAAAATTAAGAAAACAGAGGAAGGAATTCAGACAGTAAGTTACTGGCCCTGTACAGCTGATGGAAGAAACCCAAACATATCTATTCTCTGACAAACAAAACATCCCTTGAACAGCAGCTGTAGCCAGTATCACACATTCAGTCTCCAGGAGTTTCAGCATATAGGCATATCTTTAGTCAAGAATAATATACTGCTTTACATAGAAATGAGGTGGTGATGTTTTTCCATATTCTGATCTGGAAGGCAGAAAGAACAAACAAATAACTAGTCCTCATAAGTCAAATGAAAATATCTTGTTAAGAAATTACTTGAGAAGTGAAAACATTAATTCTTCATATTTTTTCTCTTAAACTCTAGTTGGTTCAGCAAAACTCCAGAAGCTAAAACCTAAATATTTTAACTGGCCAGATGCTGCTCACTTCTTGGAAAGTTAACACTGTATCAACTTGATCACTACTTTATCAACGTTTTTCCCTCCTTGCAAAATGCTCACCTAAAAATGTTCACCTAAATACACAGAATCTAAAATACCAACATATCCTATCAAGACACTAGATGCAGTACCTTGAAAAGCAAAAATTCAAATCAAACTATGGAGGTTTGGAAGTTTTTGACCAGAGATGAAATGTCAGCTCTCAGCATACTCTTCTTTCTCTGGATTATTCATACAGTTCTCCAACTGTATAACAGTTGAAAATAAAAAAAAAAGTCATTCCAAAAAGTCACCATTAGCCTAAGTTATAAACTCAGTTCGCTCTCCTCTTAGCCACAGACTATCTTGACTACATCATTTGATTTTTCTCCTCTGAATTTAGACAATTTCTAAGTTTTAAACCAGATGCAGATTTCCTAAGCTCAACATGGAGCATCTTAACATACATCTAATTTCTTAGTTTGGGCTTCTGTACTTCTTGTATAATCTGTTTATGTACTTCAATCCACTTTCATTCCCTTGGGATAAAAAAGGGCATCAAAGGAACGAGAAAATATGCTGTAGGTTTGAATTTAGAAAAGCATTTTGCAGATTAGCTCAACTGAAATAGAAATCTGAATTGCACGCAAATTTACTGCACTGGCAGAACACCTGCTGTATTCTAATTCCAAATGAAACATCTACTGAACAACAAAACAGAAAAAACATCCTGAAAACACAACCAAAGTAATTATATGGCTATTCAGCTTCACTGCCAAGAAAAGTTAACCACAGCTTAGCTTTCTGTTCATATTACTTTTTTAGCAAAATGAAAAGTTTTAATGCCCCAAACCTGTCAGTGTTTAAGAGGCATTTGGACAATGACCTTAACATTCTTTAGCATTTGGTCAGCCCTGAAGTGGTCAGGCAGCTGGACCAGATGATTGTTGTAGTTCCATTCCAAGTGAAATAGTCTTTTCTAACATGAAAACTGCATGAAGAAGTTGCTTTGAGCACACTTCTAAACTGAGTGGAGTGCAGATATCTATTGTTTTGTTACCTTGCACCAGAGAAAGGAAGTACAGCTACCACATAATCAGAGATGTATTCAGACTCTGTAGAGATGTCTCTCTCAAGAAATGAGCTAAACAATGGGTGAAAGAATAGAAACCATAAAGTAGGAAAGTTGGCATTCCTAGCAATCTCTGCAAAATTTTGGACTCCATGTAGGCTGCAACAGCATAACTGACATCCTGTGAATCTAGTAAAGACCCTATCACTCACCACATTAAAAAAAACAGGATCTTCGGCTGCTGTGTAATATAAACACCAGTTTCAGTCTATTTTGGGGTGGAGGGGTTCTGTAAAAAGGAATTGCATGAAAGCCCCAAGAACATTTCAGCAGCTCTCAGTATTGCCACTCCTCCTCAAGGAAAGCCTTTTACTGTCTGCTAAAAGAAGCACCATCTACAATGTAAAAAGCAGTATGAAGGCTTTGCAAGATGTTATTTATCTTATCAATCAAGCAGGTTCGCAAATACATTAAATCACAGGCCATTTTCACAACTGGAAATTGGAC
>VYZS01021536.1:6128-20640 GCA_013400695.1 Neodrepanis coruscans
ACTTAAATTATTAATTAAATTTTCTCCACTGAAGTTCAGTAAAGATCAGTTCAGTTAGAACCAGACAAAAATGGCTATTATCTGGCAATCTCAATGTCAGCGTTGCTATCTCCTTGAAGAATGTGCTAAAGTAGAAGATCCCATTCATGGCTTTGAGCATAAATCATAAAAAGTTGAAACAATTCATTCCTGGGGAAAAAAAAGTCCTGAAGAAATTTGTCTGGTCAACTTGTAGTGAAAGCAAACAAAGGAATGTTAGATGAATGTTAGTTATCTGAGACAGAAAATTCCTCAGTTGTACATGCTGTGGGGATGGATGTACTGGAGATGCAGAAATTATTCTGACAACTACAGAGTTTACAGGGGGTTAAGAGATTTTCATTCCCTCCCTGACATAGAGTCATTTAGGTTACCAAAGACCTCTTAGATTGTCAAATCCAACCAGTAACATGTCACTGCCAAGTTCACCACTGAACCTGGTCCCTAAGCATCACACCTATATGTCTTTTAAATACGTTTGGAGTTTGAGACTTCACCACTTCTCCGGGCAGCCTGTTTCAATGTTTGACAACACTTTCCGTGAAGAAATTTTTTCCTGATGTCCAATCTAATTTCCCCCTGGTGCATTTTGAGGCCATTTCTTCCTCTCGCTTGTTACATGGGAGAAGAGACTGACCCCCACCTGCCTACAAGCTCTTTCCATGTAGTTGTAGAGAACAATAAAGTCTCCCCTGAGCCTCCTTTTCTCCAAACTAAAGAGTCCCAGCTCTCTCAGCTGCTTCTCATGAGACTTGTGCTCCTGACCCTTCACCAGCTTCATTGTCCTTCCTTGGACAGGCAATCTTCTTGAAGCAGACTGGGATTCTGGAGCAACTGAAGATGATGGGCCGTGTACCTTTTTGCCCCAAGTCAGATGTAGGACCATCTCAGGGCATCTTATATTCATGACAACAAGAAGACTGTTGCTCAATCCAGGTTGTAATCCTGATTTTTTTCTGTTTGTGTTCTTACAATTTCTAATGTAGCACAGAAAATTGCCATTAGATGGCATTATGGTTCCACAGTACAATTTTTAAAAAACACTCAGTGCTGAAAGAAATAAGTAGCACAATTTTTGTTAATTCTGTGTTTAATCATAGTTAAGATCCTTGGGAAGAAGAGAACTCAGTAAATGAGTTACCTGACCATGGCCTTTCACTGTACCTTTATGCCAATATCTTCCATCTACCTTCAGTTATGTATTCTCATAAATCTGCTCACTTCACTGGACATTTTGATTTCTTCTTAGTTTCTCAAAAAACAAATAGGATGTAGCTATGTGTATTCCTATGCACATATAGTTCTTACTTTGTGTCAGCAAGGATTGTGTCTTGGCTTCCACTGAACGCTTGTGAACCAGCATCACTCATCTAGTGTGCTGTTGTTATCTATGTACCTGTACTGGGGGACTGACTCAAAGATTATGACAAGACTAGAGGCAGATGGCTGAAGGCACTCCCTGCTTTTCCGGTCAAAGTCAACACATCTGCATATTGCAGCCTGAGACACACACAAAACAGATTTGGGGCTGCTGCTGTTTGCAGTCCAGTGTATGTCCAGTGTACTTAAGTAAACCAGTATCAATTATAAGATCATGTTCATTTTCAAATGCAAATATTTAAACACTAGTCAAACTATCAGCTTTATGGAAAGAGAAGTTTTCAGAGCAAGTGCACTGAAATGTTCAAAGGTGAACTAAATGCTTTACTAATAGTGACCTGCAAGCAAAAAATACATAGCAAGTTTTGCTAATATTCCAAATGTAAAAAGGATTCAGCACAAAAATAAATTCTCCTACATTTTTTGCAAACTCTTTTTATCCACACGGGATACTTAAGAGTATCCAACAGTATCCCAAACCACTCAATCTTTGTAAACAGCTATGATGGTCTTGGATTTTGATATTTTGTTCAGAGGGATTTAATGGGTCTCCTCTGCTTTTTCAGCTTGTATGTGAAACCACAGGTGACAAGAATCTGGAGATGCAGATTTCAGTGTTATCAGTGTGATGGCATTACAGCAATCTAGACCTCCTCTTTGTACAACCCATTAGGGACTGTCAGCTCTCATCCATCTGGCTGACAGTTCTGTAGTGTTAGCAACAGCTGGTTGAAGTAACTCAGGCAAAACAGAAATTCGCTTGTGAGCAAGGTAGAACTTCTAAGAAACTTGCCATTTTCTATGTAGCTGTTATTCAAGGAGTGAGTCAATCAATCAAGAGACAGCTAGAAAATGTGGAGGTCATCCATGATTGCACTTTTGAGTTGGAATTGTTGTTTCAATTGAACTGAAGCTGTTGCTTGGCAGTTTTATCTGACTTCTGATCAGAGATTAATTTGAAATCAAGCTGCAGACATGACTTTGCTAATAGTAAAAATCCTCCCAGAAAAAAAAACAAGTAGCATCTCCCAGGTGATGTACTATTTATTTTGATAAATATGTACCTGGAGGATTTTATTTCTTTGTTTCCATTTGTACTGCTGTTGTTCTGGGATTTGTTCTTTTTATCTAGAAGGCAAACATCCACAGCACAAATAGAATTGTGCAGTCCACTCAAATGAGCTACTGCGGTAGCAGGTCTTAATTAAAAAAAGGCAGTAATCAACCAAATGAATTATTTTCTCAGTTGTGTACACTGAAAAATATGGTAACTAACGTATCTGCACAAAATAGAACTATTAATATGTAAAGAAGTTACATGGTGAAAGGACAAGAGACTATTTACCTAACATTGAAAAGGTTGCACGCCAATGTAGCTATTGGATAAGGCATATAAATTGCTGTGTGTGTGTGCGTATATATATATATACACAAAATGAGGCATATATAAAGATACGGCTCTGCAATGAAAGCTGCAACCACAGTCAAGGTTTCTACGTGAGAATAATATTCTGGCCAAGAGACTGTTTAATTAAATCTCCAGTTTATTAGCATAATACAGACAGAGAGAAGATTTCTTAGATTAGATTATGAAAAAACAAATAAGGTTTTCTATCTTTGGGCTCTCCAAGGATTTAAACCAACAAACTGTATTAGGTAGGTTATAAAAATAAACTATTCAGTTGAGGAAATCCTTAAAACTGGAGCGTATTATTATTCTATATGGTCTGACAGTATCTCAATATTAGTTCCTTGGGGATATTTTAAAATAGGAGTATTTTTAAACTAACTGCATGTAAAAGCTCTTAACATGAGCTGTCACTATAAAGATTATGTCTCTCTGTGATGTTGTACTGGAAACTGTTGTCTGGCTTTAACAAAAATCGTACTGCTTAGTGATTCTGTTGGTAAGTACTTCTAAAACTACTCAGTTCTGGCATTCTTAGGTTTCCACCCGCAAAACTGCTGGTGTTTAACACTTTCATGAGCTTTTGTACAGAACAACCTCATTGTCTCCAAAGTAAAGACAGCCAGATAAACAATACACAACATCTCACTGACATGGGATGACATTTGATTTTTAAGTCATGCCTAGTAAAATATGTTTTTATTATCAGCTGATGACCATGTTAATCTTCTTTAATTATAATGTTTTCCACTTGTTCAGTAATTAACTATGACATAAATAAGAGAGGTAAAAAGGAAGCAAATGTAGCTACAATGTGACAATAAATAAATTTGGAATAACAGGATGTGCTTTGTAAAGAGAAATGAGGGGTCAGGAAAGGTATTACAGCCCTCGTGGTTTCTCCTGTTTGTGCCTCCCCATTAAGTAGCACATTTTCATGCTACTGTGCTTAATCAGAAACAAACTGCAGGGCTATAAATCGGTGTTTAAAAGATGACACTTTAAGCCTTTATTTTATGATCAATTTTAATCTTTTGTAAGCTTGTTGCTTGTTTTCGAATGGTATCTATTGAAATTTAAAACTAAAATGCCTTAAACAGATGCTTTACTAAGGAAGATACATCTACTTCTTACACATTTATATTCTTCAGGTTCACATTTCTGCCATTTCTAAATTTTAAGTAGCAAATTATCTTATCCTTTGTTTTTGCTCAGAAACGGAAAAACAAAGGAGTCCTCCCTACCCTTCCCACACCCGCTTGTGCCGCGAGGTGTTGGATAAGCGCAGGGGTGTGTGTGTGCGCAGCCCGTGCGGGCTAACGAGCACCGCACCACATCCCATCCCATCCCATCNCAGGGCACGGCCGCGGGATCGGGGAGTGCTGAGATGAGCTGCTGGTGTTACACCGAGTCCGCCCCGTGTAAAGGCCCAGGAACGGCCGGGCCTGCAGTGCTGTAGGTTTCGGCCTCGGCCTCCTGCACACGTATCCAAAGTGGTTGCTTGGGCTGCTGGCGTTTTAGTGATCAAAAACATTGGAAATGAGTTACAATTAGGAAGGACTCCAAAACAAACGCATTTGCACTGTCTTGCGGACAGTGTTTATTCTTAGCTCCTCTTGGTACAAATTCTTCTACTTTTTGAAGAACCTCAGTTTCGCTAAGAAATTACTCCTTCTGGAGAAATGTTTGTTCATGGAAGAAAGTTGCAGTGTTGTTCTGTTAACAGTGCACGTGAAAAACTCCCACTGTACTGGTGAAAGACGGTTCAAGGAACGTGGCTTTATTGCCTCACACAATTTCATGCAAATGCAGTTGGAAGCTGCAGTGAAGAATCACATTCTCTTATTCAGTCTCAGGTGATAATGGGTATTCAGATAAGCAAAAGATCTAGAGATTCTAAAATACAGAAAATGTTCTCGAAATTAGGACTTGAACTAGTGTCATAGTTTCAAAAGTAGAAGTTAATTCTGAAATCCTCTTCATTGTTTTTAACACAGTATAATACGTTGCTTTTAAATATATATAAAAATCAGATCAGATGGAATTCAGATATGTTATCCATAGTTTTTAGCTAATCCCTCTGCAATAAAATTTAAACTTAAGTTTGACTCTGGGCTTGATTGATAAATTAACAGATTCTGCCTACCCTGCAGATCTTTCAGAACTTTGACAGTGTAGCACCTGGTAAGCCAGGACGAGCAAGTTGTGGGTGCCTGGCATTGTATCTAGGAGCTGATTTAACTAATAGCATGAGGGTTGGCAAATTTCCAGGTGTTTGCTTGGAACTCTAGTTTTCTCAAATATGAGGAAATTTGTGTTGTTTGGGATGGTTTTTGTCACTTGTAGCGTGCACAGTACTGGATGGCAATATACATTTTGTAAAAACTGTGCTAGAGAAAGACGTTTTCTTAAATGCAAGTGGTATTTAAGTAGAATAGTCCTTTGCTTTCAGTGACAGATCTAAAATATCTGAAGATACATTTGTTACCGTCTCTAAGGCAGGGTTTGATCATATGTTACACAGATGTTTCTGTTATCAAAAACAGGGAAACAATTATTTGGTATAGTAAAGTTGCTTTTTATGTATTTCAGGAATCATTCTCTAGTACATTTTTATAAATCTGATTAGTTTCCTCACTGTAGTAAAAATGGAACTTTTTTCTTCTAAAAAGCCAGTGTCCAATACCAGTATATGAAGTGAGAATTTGCTTTGCCATATAAATACATCTTTAGAAAAAAAAGGGGCAATTTTATCAAAGTGATACTGTAAAGAAGGAAAAATCGAAAAGAAATTCGTAGGGAAACATCCTTATAGCAGTGGCAATATAAGATAGTGTAAGTATTCTTAGGGCTTCAAATCATATAAAATTCTTTTTGAGAGTTCACTTTTAAGACAGTTTGTTTATTTGTTTTCTGATGCATGTTTCTAATGTGTCAGGGTTTATTATAGTTTTTCCCTTTGAACAACCTGTTTTTGTCTTAAATTTGAGTCTTATTTTTAGAAGAGAGACCACTGATGTTGCTTTTAACAGGGCAGAGAACACTAAGGTTTTCTTACTGGCAACTTCTGGAAACACATAGGAGGAAAACTTCTGTACTTTTAAGACAACTAGTGCTGAAGCTTTCAAGTATCCTTTTACTAATATTTGTACCGAATATTCAAGTTCCATATTTTAAAGTAAAAGCCTTAATAAAAATTGCTTCTGTGTGTGTGTTCAGAGGTCTTAGTTTCCTTATTGTTGTGACTGAGCTTTTGAGCATGGGCTAGTCCTAAAGGGAGAAGTTAAAGTTGAAACCTCCATTTTGCAACAAAGGCACACACTGCTGGTTTTGTGCATTGCAAATCATCCCTAGTATCTACCCACACTAAGTAGGATGTTGTTTTGGGGGATTTTTTGCTTCTAGTGGTAGTACTGAAGCAAAGTAAACTTTACTGTGTGTATTTCAGAAGGAGAAAGGAATGTATAAATTACTTCTATCACTTGAATATATGAAATGTAACTATTTCAGATCTTACTTGGGCTGTTAAATTACTCCTCCAGCAAGACAATAATTTGAGGGCTCAACAAAATCTTTTAATGTCACAAGTAATTTTTGCTACTCTTGTGGTGTAGATAGATGATCTTAAGGGGTTTGGCATTGTGAGTGCTGAGTGACTTAAATTTTCCTTTTGATCATTATTGTTATACTAAGATTTATAGTATAAAATGGTAGCATTACAACTTCTTTAGAAAAAAGAAACATCATGCTGTCTTGTATGCTGGAGCATATTGAAATGTAGTGGAACTTACTGTTTTTTCAGGACAGATGGAAGCTTTGTGGTTCATGATGTACCTTCAGGATCTTATGTAGTGGAAGTCATATCCCCTGCTCATAAATTTGAGCCTGTGCGAGTGGACATAACTTCCAAAGGCAAAATGAGGTGAGCCTTTGCTGATTTGCTTCTGTACTAATGTGTTACCTATGCCTGACAGCACAGTGTAAGAATTAATGTAAACAGTGCTGTAGGCATGATGTTCCGTTTCAGATCATATGTTTCAGGAGGAAACACGTCTTCTAGGAGCATGTTTCTTAAAATCCAAAGTCTGATATGTTTCTTCCTTTCATACCTATGGCCTTAATAAGAGGAAATAGATTTTAGAAATCTGTCTATCTGTTTACTTACATTATTTTCTTATGTAGCTATCCTGAAATAGAATCTATGCATGAATCGATTAACTGCTTTATCATTTGCCAATACCTTTTTTTTAACTTCTTCCCGTTTTTCTTTAATAATTGTTCTGTCAGGATTTGTCACAATGAAATTCTAAAATATTTCTGTTACACCCCCATAGGACACTTGATGCAGTTACTGTTTAGTACCAGTAGTTGGCAGCCTGCAGTATTTCTGTAGCATCATTAGCTTGATTTTTATGTTACAGTGAGATGTGTTATCCCAAACCACTGTTACTGCAAACTGTTCAGTAACAGAGAAATGTCTGTCCGATGTAGTAAGGGCATTCTCATCTAAATGAACGTGTCTGTAGTTAATTTTTCTTTGTTCAGGCACCCACGGAGTATCTTAACTTCTAAATTATCTTTTACAGTATCTTATAAAATGTGTTGTTACATTTTAGAAATAAATACATCAGTGTAAATATTCCATGTGTATATTTAGGGGAGGTTAAAAACTGAAATCTCACCTAAAACAGTTCTTTTTTAAAATCGTAATGGCACAATTTGTGTAAGCTTAGTGTTTTTCCAAGCTTTATGTAATTTTTATTTTTATACTTTGTTAGGCAGTTTCTTTCTAGCAACAGTATATTATAAATGCAGAGAAATAGACACAATACCCTTAGCACTGTTTGGGTGGACTGAGGACTAGGAAGGTAAGAAATTTGGTGTTGAGTAGATTGCTAGGATATATCTGCAGAGGAAGGAAGCAGTAGGCTTGGCATCTCTACCAGTCAAACATCCCTCAATAATGAGGAATACAGCTGAGGAATCAGAGATGCATGAAAACCTATGATACTTGGGAAAAATGTCAACAGGCCTTTTCTAGGGAACATTCTGAATTAAAAAACTATGATAATTCCTAGAAAGAGAAAACAGCATATTTGATAAAATCTACTTGAAAATCTTAAGTTTGGGAGAAAGTATGTTGTCATAAGGTAGGTGAGAAAGACATTCTATGGATGAGTATTTGGTGAAAATTTCAGGAGGAAATAAATTATTTCTCTTGTAATAGGCAAAATTCATCCATGGAGTTGCACAAGGCAAGTAAATATTCATAAATCATGAAAAATGGGTCAAGAATGACAAAGGCGGTAGTACAGAGTAACTATGTAAATACTAGGCCCAAAGAAATAATACAAATTAAGAACGATGGGAAAACCTGATAAAGTAATTAAGACTGAGATTCAGTATCAGTGAATGCTAAGTAATGCACTTAGGGAAAAGGCATTAATTTCACATATAAATACTTGATGCCCTGAGCAAACTGGTTAAACTACACTATATTGTACAAATACTGTCTTTAAACAGTGTAATTTTTCTTCTTGTTACCAAGGTGACAAAAAATGGCTTGTTCTTGATTCCATAAAAGATGCTGCTGAGAGGAGTTAACTTCTAAAAAGTGAAGCCTAGCTGACACTGCATAGTTTTGTTTGTAGTCTGTGGTTAATACCTTGTTTGGATTTTTTAAACATCATGTTTATATTTTGTTCAAGATTCTGATTGTGATTGTATTTTCAATTATTTACATTTTGCTTATTAGAGCAAGATACGTGAATTACATCAAACCCTCTGAAGTTGTCAGGCTGCCATATCCACTCCAAATGAAATCTTCTGGACCACCTTCATACTTTATAAAGAGAGAATCTTGGGGATGGACAGATTTCCTCATGAACCCTATGGTATGTACAAGCAGTGCACAAATGTTAAAAGTATGCTAAGGATCCAAATACAGCTATTCTTCAGAATACCAAGAATAAAGTAATTGAGAAAAGATATGCACACTTTTTTCTTCTGAGAGGATTGTTTTATGTCTTTGTTTTTCACTTCCTTACAAGTAGAAAGTTTTTATACATCCTCTTCTCCCCTATATGCCCACTCTGAAAATAGCCTCCAGTCTGCTTCCTTTGACGAGATGGTGGTGTTCTAATAGTGTGGAGATCAGCACGGTGCAGAATTTTAGGTGTAACAGTTTATCACAACCATTTACTTTATTGATCCAACTTTGAAATCCACTATTTAAAGCATAATACTCCGTTTTTAGGTTTCTTTTATGACAAGTGTTTTACTGTTGCTGGGTTACTGACTCAGAACGGTTCCATAATTTGGCTGTTCAGCTAAAGCTTTATGTTAGTATGTCTGAAAGTGTCTCAAGTGATAACTAAGCTGAAAAAGTATTTCCTGCTTTCTGTGTAGGTGATGATGATGGTTCTTCCCTTACTGATATTTGTGCTTTTACCTAAAGTTGTCAACACCAGTGATCCTGATATGAGGCGGGTACGTACATTCAGTTGATGCATACATAGAGACCAAAGATAATGAGATTTTTGGGTGCAGAAAAGCAATAAAAACAAAACTGGACTTTTAAAGAAGTCTTAACAGGCATCATTTAGTCAGTTAATACGGTGTTGCTGTTCTAACATTCTCCTATTTGTGAATTTGCCGTTAAACAGCACAACACAGAATTAAATTGTTTGCCACAATTTTGAAGCTGTTCCAGTATAGGTCTTGTTTCCTCGAGTTTCTTTAGAGTGATGATTATAATTTCTCAAAGGCTATTTTTTTCTATAGATTTCTAGTATATTTCTGTACTATGATTAAATCTAGCACTTTATTTTTAGACAATATTTAATAAGTATGTGTTGAGAAGAGTATGATGTGGGGTACTCTTTCCCATTAGTCTAAACCACAGTTTACTAAACTTTTAAATCCAGATGTCATAGTAGTGTATATGATATGGAATCTTAATGTAGTCATTAAATTACCTGATTTATTGTCCTCTTATCATGCAAAATGCCAAATAGCAGAAGGCTAGGACAAAATGGAGATTCAAGGTGTTTACTAAGTCTTTTCTTATTTGTAGAAGTATTCCTTGTCTGTTATGGGTGGCTGCTTTGAGAGCTTGGTTAACTAAAAACTCCTTCTCCTCTAAATGACCACTGTCTTCAGTAGTACTTTATAGGTGTCTGAATCTTTTTTTCTCATAAGTAATACCTATAAAAAGCATATCAGAGCCATGTAATGCTCTGTCGGCTGTAATTTTGATTAAAAACAAGATACAAAGATATTCATAGCATGTTCTTCAAATCAAGCTGAACTCTGGAAGTTGAATTTAAAAAAACCAATCACTTATTCCTTACTTCTTTCACTGATCTAACACTGCTTACAGACAGCCCATTCTGATGGTAATACCATCAAAACCTGTTGATCTAGTTCTTATCAGCTGACTGATACGACTTTTTAAGGAGAAATTTGAAGTTGAAGGAATTTTGCTTGTAATTTAAATTATCTTCAAAGAGTAGGAAAAGGTAGTTTTTAAGAACTCAATTGTAGTGGCATTCCCTAGATGACCACGTATCAACTATATATCCAAATTCCATTTGTTTATGGAGTGTATGGAGCTTGTATCATGTTTTTCAAGGTAACTTGTTTCTTCTTTATGGAATCAGAACAGTGTTAGTCTATATAGAAAGTTAATAATTTAGTAAATATGCTTGTTTTAGAGGCATTATGTACATATGCACTGTAGATGCAATAGTAAGAAAGGTTACCAAAATACCTTGAAAAAAGTTAAAACTATATCATTCTGAATGGTAACCAGAAGAGCAAGATGAAAATCTCATGTTAAAATGGCAGTTGCTATAAGCACTATCCCCTTGTGGATATGCAGTTCAGCTTTTGCATGCATTAAGAGTACTTCAGGGTTGGTTTGTTTTAAAACGTGCTAATTTATCTCACAGAACCACTCTGCTAAATTCTAAAGTTATATTAAGCTTACCTGGATATATGGTCTCATATTAAAATCCTTCCTTTTATGAAGCAAAGGAAACTCAGCTGCTGTACTCTAATAGCTTAATGTCAGAAAGTAGGACATTCAAACAGCACTGAAAATTCGTAAGATTTAGCATAAATAATACTAATTTGAAAACATGAAAGTTTGAAATCTGAGAACACAGATCTGAAAATTAAACAAAAGCTTGAATTTTAAAATGGATGTAAGTAGTGCTGAAAATAAATATTGTCATTTTTTTCTTAGGATTTTTTTTTTTAAATCAGATGGTTGCCCTGTAAGACTGCTTAAGACATGGTTACCATTTTCCATACACCAGTGCTTTTAGTTTTGGGGTTTTGTATTTCTTCGTGTAGCTGGGTGTTTGGCTGTGGTTGCTTAAAAATATGTAGCAATATGTACCCTGGAGGACTACAAATAGTAAAACAGAGTTTGGGAAAATTTGACATCTTTCTGATATAATCTTTCAACTGATGCCTTAGCTACAACCAGAATTGTTACAAACTATTATCTGATCTTTGCATGCAGGAAATGGAGCAGTCAATGAACATGCTGAATTCCAACCATGAGCTGCCAGATGTGTCTGAATTCATGACAAGACTTTTCTCTTCAAAATCTTCCAGCAAGTCTGGTGGTAGCAGCAGTAAAGCAGGGAAAAGTAGTTCCGGAAAAAGGAGGTAGTTGAGTCTTCCTCCTAAGTCCGAGTTTGCACAACTGTTTGTTTTATGCTGTCATGTTTATTTGTCTTGAAAGATCAAAAAGCCACTACTGTAAATTTAACCAGGCACAAAATACAGTATGCTACAAGTGTGGTTTGTAGCTTTTTTTTTTTTAGACTGTTATAAGCTGTTTTGTACTTGACAGTAAGCAAAAAAGGACATGGCTTCAATACTGTATCTGTATGTTCATCAGTTATTGATGATACTGAATTGACTATATTGTTCTGTAGAGAAATAAAATAAATTATATGATATGCTTCATGGTAATGAATATCTTGAGGCAATGCATAAAGATATTTCAAAGATAATAGAAGTGAAGTTCAGTCTTAAGATGTCTTTAATGTTCTACACTTGCTGTTGAGTTCTGAAATGAACAAATCATCCTTTCAAAACTGAGTTGCGAGTTTACCTCAAGTATCTCTATCAGCTTGTCACGTGTTACATATAAAATAATTTTAATTTATGTTGGTTGCTCCCTGTACAATTTACAAAATCATACAGTGGGTAAGGTTGAAAGGGGGACAGTAGATCATCTGGTCCAACTTCCCTGCTTAAGCAAGATCATCCTAGAGCATATGGCACAGGATTGCATCCAAATGATTCTTGAGTATCTCTAGTGAAGGAGACTCCGCAACCTCTCTGGCCAGTCTTTAGTTCAAAGACTTTCCACTTTGTATTGCCCAATTTTATTCTGATCTACTTTCTGCTACAAACTTTTTGGGAGGAAAAAAGCAAAGTATCCTACATCAGAAAGTCTTTTAAGCTGTCAAGTTAATTATGACTCAAGGTGTCTGTATAATATGACAAATGTTTATCTTGGATATTTCCTTTCTAAGTCATGCATCATTTCTGCAATACTTTTGCTTCTTACTGTTTTCTGCATGCTGTGCTTTCATCTTATTGGTGGTATGATTTGAGGACAAATACAGAATTTTACATGACAATTACAGCAAAATCCAACCCATCCGGCTTTAAGTTACCCACATATCAAGTTGATTCAGAGAAGTAAAGAAAGAGAAAAAGAGAGAACTAAAGCTACTGACTGCCCCAGGTCCAGTGGAGATCCAGCTACCAGGAATCCAGGAAATGGCAGAGCCACGATGGTGATGGTTTTACCTGCTCTGGCTGGCCCCCTCTGGCCACCCCTGCCCCAAGGTGAGACTTCCAGTATGCCAGCCATTCTGGGCTGGATTGGGAGCTCCAGGGGATATGATTGGGCCAGTGCTCCTAGTGTGCCAGTGACTGGCAGATGCTACAGGGCTGTCCAAGAAGGCTCCAAAGGGCTGTATTGGGGAAGGGTACCACCTGACCTTCATAAAGTTCGAGCTATTCCTTCCCCACACACACACACATTTGAGTTGGTCTGACCCAATAAGTAATATAATAATCCAGTGTTTTACACAACTGCTCATAAATTATTATTTTCAGCATAAATGTTCTTTTCCATTTTTACAATTGCTAGCTTCTTACGGGACAGTGTCTCACAGTGTGGGTACTGCATATATGATTGCAAAAACTGTGTTTAACATGCACCTGCTGTACCTGTGAAGCAAAATTCTAATGTATTTTTGTTCGGCCAAACACTTAGGAGGGGTATAAATGTTCTTAGAACACATACTCTGAAATATGCTGTGAAGCATAAAAGATGCAAAAGAGTAAGTACTCATTCATAGGATTAAGTCAACTGTTAAGATGTTGGAGAAGGAATAACCCAATGTTTTTGGTGGACAAAGACTTCAGTCTTTGCAAAATGAGCTGCACATTTTTGCTCTCTTATGTGTTGCTTGAATGGTCTTTTTGTTTTGTATACTAAGTCAAATATATTCAGTGGAGAGAAGTATATTTGCATGTTCTTGCTGAAAGGTTTTACTTAACTGTCATGTTGCCTTGGTGGGAAAGAATTAGCCTCTTTCAGCAGTATCTTACTGAAAAATTGATACGAAAAACAGGGAGCAGTTCTTTGAAGATGGAGCAATTAGCATTGTTACTAAGCTGTCCTGAAAGTACAAGTCACAAGTTACTTTCATTTAACAGCAATTGGAATGACAATTAAATTGCACTAACTTGTTTTAATCACAGTTTGATTGGTAATTAATCATAGTGATGTATTTCTCGATGTTAGAAAGCTAGGAACAGGAGTATTTCACATTGTCTGTTCACATTCTTGATTCTTCTTCAAGGGAGAATGGATAATTCAGGCCATGAAAAGATGAAAGTCTTTGTTAAGAGTTGAGAGTGAAAAAGTTGGCAGGAATTGTACTGATCCTAGTAAAACTTTGGAAGGACCATATGGAATAGTCAGCATTTCTCTTTTTCTTGGAATTTATGTATAAAGGTCCAGACAATTTCTTTGTGCATCACGATCAGATGCAGTGTACCACTTTCCTACAGAAAATTCTGCCCCACTCTCAGAAACCTGTTATCTGAAAATTCCAAGCTCAAAAATTTTGTTATCTTATGTTATTCCTTGAATCTTGTATGTTATTCATGTCCTTTTCGGACACCTTTGTGACAAGGTTATTTGTAGAAGTATATTGATCTGCTGCTGAACTAATCCTAGTTACAATGGTACCATTTTTTTATTTTTTATTTTAGAGCTGAAATCTGTGTGTCAAATGAACAAAGATGTTCTAGTTAGAGTGCCTTTGTCACTTAATATCACTTGGTCATTGTTGTGATTTAACCTCAGCCAAAAGCTCAACCCCACACAGCTGCTCACTCTCTTCCTCCCCATCCCTTCTCTCCCTTCCCTGGGATGGTGAAGAGAATCAGAAAGATAAAAGTGAGAAAATCCATGGGTTGAGATAAAGACAGCTTAATAAGGAAAGCAAAATCTGCACATGCTAACAGAGCAAAGCAAGAAATTTGTTCACAACTTCCCATAGTTGGGCAGGAGTTCAGTCATGCCCATGACAGCAGGACTTCAGCAAGTATCATGGTTACTTAGAAAGACAAATGCCATCA
>VYZS01021541.1:23783-40319 GCA_013400695.1 Neodrepanis coruscans
CCCTTTGTTTTTCTCAACTGTGCCTTTTCAAAAGTTTTCAGAAATCAAATGTGCAGTGCTGCTTTTTTATTCCTATTTTATCTGTAGTGGTTTTCTAACTTGCATCACCCAGCTCTAATGTCTCCTTCAATGGGGTCTCTGTGCTGCTGAAGGTGAACACTTTCTTCATTTTTGCATCTGATCTATACAGTTGTACTTAATTAAGAGATTTCTGATTTTTGATAGCTTTGGGATAAGTGAGATCCTACAACTAAACATACCACATTTTGGACGCATTTCTGGTGTGGATAGTTACTGCTCTTGACTTGGATTAATGAAAAATCAGTGTTTTTTCCTCTAAAGCTCTTCTATTCAAATGCATAATTTCTTGTTTCATTTTTAGATGCATATCCAAAAGATGGTTAAAATTATGCTTGATTATCACAAGACACTAATTTTTTAAAAGAAAACCCACTGATTTTTGATTGGCCCAGTGTAAGTCTTTCTAGAACACACCCTTGTGAAAATAATGACTGTGATGATGTGTGCTTTTCTGTAGCAAAAGTTTTATTGGCAAATATGTTTTGCTTCCTAGCTACATCAATGGGTTTTAATAAATAGGTATCATGGAGCTACAGCAAACTCTCTAATGATATTTCACAAACTGCTTTTCCCAGCAGAAAAGAAAGCCAGTAGCAGGAATACTTGTCACTGCTTTTCATTGCNGATGCGAAAAAGTGACTGGAAAAATCTCATTCTAAAAAGGGACTTAGAAGGACTGCTGTTTTTTTCCCATCTAGTAGATAACACTCTTTAAAACCAAAAAGCATAATGGAAGGAGTCACCCTCCTGCTATACCCTTCTCTTGTTATCCTCTTCTGGAGAACCCTATAAAAGAGAAATGAATTATGTGCTTTAAGGATGCCCTTCACTAGCATAATTAGAGAAGCAATGCTGGCCTTTGTTTTCTTGGCTTGCCTGTGCAAGTCACATTAAGCTGGCTGCTACTTTGGCCAGTGAGAACATGGAGAAGCTGGATAAGGGGAAGATTGGATCACCACATTTTCTAGGAACATCCTGTTGTTTAACCTCCTTTCTTAAAGAAAATATACAAATTGCTTCAGTTTTTCAGTGAAGAGTGCTAAAATACAGAATATATTCCTATTCTCCAGAGGTTAAATTAGTGGGTTGTAACTGTTGTCTGATGCTTTGCTTGTTTGTAATTGCCAATTAAGGAAAATGAAAGAAATCCTCCTGTTTTGTTTTGAACAAATCTGTCCCCTCTTGAATGTGGGCAGATGTTTACATATGAAAATCAAATGGAAATAAATCCAAGTATAACACTTTTAATCTTTAGCAGATAAGTATTTACTGGGGACCCAGATTCAATCTATTTCCTCAGCTGTGCTCTTGTTGATGTAACAGAGCTGTTTGTGACACTAAGTGTGGTGGATTTGATTTTGCTTCAGGTTGACATTTCATAGCACTAAGTGTGAAAAATTACATCCTCAACAAAGCCTTCCTTGGTGGAGCTCTTGGAGACAACAATTAAGACTTTCTCAGGCTAATTAGAGCGTGTATGGTGGCTGAGTGCTTCACTGTTCTTTTTGAATATTTGACACTTGCTCTGTTCCTTATCAGATGCTAGAGATAAGATGGAAGAGTAAAAAATGTGAAGGAGAACCACAAAGGCTACATACTGGTTTTGTGTACATTTAAGGGATGTTATCAGTTCACTTGGAACCCAAATGAACATCAAGTGAATGGAGGATGGATGGATTGGATATATCTATTATTGCTAACATGGACTAGGATTTTCTCTCTATTGAAGAAGTCACATAACTAGAGAATGGTTTTATGTTTTCAAAATTTATATATTCGTATACATACATATCTAATTGTCAAGCAATTGTCTGTTTGTAGAGACAGATTGCCTTGTGAATCAGTAACAATGAAGCCTTGTCCTTGCAAAATTGAGCACCTTGAATTACAAATCAAAGTAAGTGGGAAAACCAAGAGTTAATGGTTAAGGTTGCTTAGGATCAAGAGTGCAGTTGGTCTTTTAAAGGAATACTGGTCTTGTTGCTGAGGCAGAGTTTGATGATACCAACACATGGCACTGCTATGCAGAGAAAGATAAATTTAGATTGAATGATTTCTCAGTTAAACAGGGACCAACAGGGAGTTTATAATAAAACAATTTACACTCACTTTGGAATATGACAATAGCAATTTTTCTTGTGCTGAAAACAAACCATTACTGATGTATGTTTGTGACCCAGCAGGAAGTTTTCTAATGCAGACTCCTTCCACATCTATTCAGAAGCAGATGTAATTTGTCCAACTTGTCTAGCAGTATATAATACCACGTATTATTACCACTGTCACATTTTCCTATGGTGCTAAAATTGTCTGAAAATTTTAGATTTGTTTGGCATCCTCAAAAAGTGACATATATCCTTCAGCCTTGAAAGTTTAGCTCTTAATGAATTAGAGGCTTAAATTCACTTGTCTGTTTTTAGATTTCATTAAAAATATTTGAGGTGTAATCTCTGATTCTAAAAAAATTATCTGGTAACATTTTGACGTATGTAATAGCGATTTTTCATTCATATACTGTAATGTAAATCAGGAGGCGTTCCTTTGGCAGTGCCATAAATCAAGGGGAAAGAGCCGACTTCTTTTTTATGGGAAATTTTAGTTGCATTTAAAATGCCTGATACTAGAAATTATTATTCATTTTATTCATAAATTAGTATTCATATTACTTGTGGTTTATTTTAGCTGTGCAACAGGAGGAAAGGTTGTCAGTATTTCTGATCTAAAGTCTGACATCTCAAATTTCTGTCTTCTTCAAGATCTCATGAAAGACTGGTACAGTCAGATGAGGAGAGGAATAGAGAATTGCTTGTAAGATCTACTGAATTCTCAGGTGATGTTCAGGATCACTTCAGGTCAGATAGAACTATTGTTGCTCCCTAGTACCAGGCAGAGACATTTCTAAGAGGTTCTTGCTGCATAAGGTGGTACTGACACAGCTGATTCTGTACTTGAGAAACAGGTGGCATTCGTAAGCATGGCATCTTGAAGAGCTGCATGTCTAAGGAAAGCTTTGGTTCTTTATTGTTAGTGTGTACCACTGCTTTTATGGGAGAAAGGATAACAGAAATCAATTGGAAAGTATTGATAATTGTACTGAAGTTTTGTACAGGCCCAATGAAAACACATTTTTATGATTTATAGATTTCCTTAATGGACATCTTAGATAGACTTTAAAATAATTAAGATATTTTCTCCTTTAGAAAAAGAATTCAATTTCTTCCGTCCTTTCTTTCATCACCCCCCTCCCCTCTACTTCTGAGGAAACATTAAAAGAAATGGAAATGCTGTTTAATACTGTTTTCCTTTTATAATGGCAGTAGGCTTCTCTCATTCATCATGGGCAACTGCTTTGGTAGTGGTGTAGAAATACTTGGGACCAGACTAGTAATGGTGTGTTTCTTCATTATATTTCATGATTAATTCTCTACAGGTTTGCTGAGGGAAGAGAAAGCCTAAAACAATAACCAGCAAGGATCAGTAATTAGATCTGATTGGCCACAGGAGGAAGAGTAGGACGTAGCCAGAAAGCTTATAATACTATAATTCAGCTGTGAAGCTGAATGATTGCCAAATGCATTAGTAAATTACAATTTTCTTTGTAATTTTAAAATCTTCACTTTTCTGATTGATCATTAGATGTTACTAAATATATGGCAGGTGAATTAAAACATAATTTGCAGATAAATAAAAATGTAAAACCTTATCTAATTAAAATGTAAGTATATATAGAAAAGTATTTGCAGATGCAAGCCATGCACAACATCAGCTGAAACAAAGGTTGTTTAGATCAGTCCAAGTATTAAAATTTAACAAAGTCTTTTTGGTGCCAGACTGTCCACAGTCATGCAGAAATGAAGAAAACTGTGTTAGGATCTCCAGGAAAGAAATGATTCACTTTTCTTTGGATCCAGTGTAACTGAATTGCTTGTGCTGTTCTGAGTACAACACTCAGTGTGAGAAAAACACTCATACTCAGCAGTATGTATTAGGTTAGTTGTTGTGTAGGAGAAAGGAAATGAGAAAATTACAAATTTCCAGGAACTGCCCAAGTCATTAGACTTGGCAAAAAGAGAACATGTTCCTTCCTTTCATAGTGATCTGTGAGGCCCTGAGGATCACTGTGCAGGACTGTGTCACTGTGTCTGTGGGAGTTTGAAGGGCATTGAGGAGGTGGCTGAAAACAAAGGTTTTTTTAATGTCCCAAAAGTGCTTGCAGTTCTGTGAGTAAGATTTAACACAGGGGATACTTTCTGGCACAGGACACTGCCTTGGAATCTATTTAGAAACACCTTCTAGCCATTCATATCTGAAGAACTTCCATTACAGTAAGATAATTGAGAAGAAATTTTTCCAAATTTCTATATATTAGATATTTACACATCCTAATGTGAGAGAGAATTTCATTAAATGTAGGAGTGTTTGAACCCTTTGTGGCTCTTCTGTTTGTCAGAGATGATTCTGCTGTATCTGACATCTTCATTAGGAGGGTACAATATTTTATTAAAGACTGACTGAGCTGGCTAGCAGTCCCAATGTCCCAATGGGTATCACAGCCCTTTCCACTACCAGAATCAAGCAAAATGGTCAAATGTAACTGATTCAGGCTTACAGATGTCTATAATTTTGTCAGATACCACCTATCACATAATAAGAATACTATGCTGTAAACAGATTGTATTCCTGCATAAATCAGATCTCCTTGCAGGCTCAGAAACTTTCAAAATATTCCACCCTTCAATTATAAAATCACTGCTAAATACATTTGATAGGTGGTCATAGCAGGGTCTGTTTTTTCCTTTGTACACAAGTCACTGTATAGCAGTATTTCCCCTGTACTCCAGGCTGGTAGGGGACAATGGGTTGATCCAGTGGTAAGCTCAAATCATATTTAAATATAGCAACATCTTGATGCTATTATGATGATTACCACTTTGCAATTGATATGTCTTAGCTCAGCACAGGAACATAACATTCCTAATGAGATATAGCAATAATTTACCTGTCACTAAATGATCTTTTCCCTCCGAAGCGACAGTGTCTTCCCATTACAAACATGTCCCCATTGACTAAGGCACTAATGAATATAGGTCTAGCCTTATCACATTAGATATTTATGCCATTTGATAAAGTGTAGAACTTGATCTGGATGAAAACTATTCATAAAGTACATGAATCCTGGAGGTAGCTAAAGCAGTGAGGATATCTTTTCTCTTTTTTGCCTGGCACACAGGAGCCTTGAAATTCTCAGGAAACAGCTGGAACAAATGAGGAGATTTTTCAAAGGAGACTAGAAGTGTTAGGCATTGCAGTCTTAATGTAAGTTTTCACAAGCAATTTCTTTTCAAATCTTCAAGCTATTGTTCATATAAGTATTTGTAGTTCCAGTTTTCTATTCCCTCTTTAGGCTTTGAACCCACAAATTTATGTGGGATTAATTTTAAGCATGTGGTCCTATGGACTTCAGTAGGGCTACTTAAGCCTGAAGGCATGTGTGTAGGTATTTTCAGAAAGAGAGCTGTAGGAGAGATCCCCATATATTTTGATTAGGGTAGTTGTAGAGAGCAATAAGGTCTCTTCTGGGCCTCCTCTTCTCCAGGCTAAACAACCCCAGCTCCCTCAGTCGTTCCCCACAGGGCTTGTGCTCCAGCCCCTTCACTATCCTCATTGCCCTTCTCTGAACACATTCCAGCAACTCAACATCTTTCTTAAACTGAGGGGCCCAGAACCGGACACAGCACTCAAGCTGTGGCCTAACCAGTGCCGAGTACAGGGGAAGAATGACTTCTCTGGTCCTGCTGGCCATACTATTCCTGATCTAGGCCAGGATGCCATTGACCTTTTTGGCCTGGGCACACCGCTGGCTCATGTTCAGCTGTTGACCAGTACCCCCAGGTCCCTTTCTGCCTGGCCACTCTCCAGCCACTCAGTCCCCAGCCTGTAGCTCTTCATGGGGTTGTTGTGGTCAAAGTGTAGAACCCGGCACCAAGACTTGTTAAACCTCATGCTGTTGGATTCTGCCCATCTATCCAGTCTGCCAAGGTCCCTCTGCAACTGTATCTCTCAGGTTTTCTTCCATCTGTTTTAGTAGTGGTTTTCTTATTAGTAATTTAACACAGACCATTTTACACCAGTGATAATTTCTGGACAATACCAAAGCAGAATAGGTTCAAAACTTGTGGAAGTGAAAAAACTCTATTTATCTGTATCTTGACCCTCCATCAGCAGAGTTTATCCAGGATTAGCATTTTTTACCAAAGGCATTAGAATCACTTGAATAGTTCTGGTGTAAACTAAGTTTGGATCATCTTAGTCTAACATCTCATCATCCAGAGTAATGTGATGAAAAATGTCACTAGTCGCTTTGTCTGAGAAGATTAAGACAGTACTTGTTTAAAGTGATTTGAAAACCTCTGATATTTGTGAGAAAAAGAAAACCTGTTATTTTTACTGAAATGTGCATAAAATCTTTAAACTGCTATGTTCAAAAATGGTCCATTATTAATATTGAGCAAATATGTACAAAAAGCACACAGAAAGGATGTAATATAAAGTAGATGCAAAATATTTCTTTAGTACTATTACTTGAGTATTTTCTGCTACATGGTCGTGTTTGTATTTGCTTTGTAAACAAACCATTTTCTTTTGAAAGGAAATCAGAACTCGTACTTGACATAATTTCTGTTACAACAGAGCAAACATTCATTTAAAGGGCTAAAGAAATAATTTCTTTACAGTACCCCAAAAGATGGACTTGGATAGTTGAAGAAAGTGAGGAACAAAAATGAAATGCTAAACTGCATCACAGACCCAGAAGTTTGCTGTATTTGGATATTTAGTCTTTTGGTTCTGATACTGCAAGCATGTTGATTCAATCCACAGACTAGTAACTAGCATGTAGAAATGAACCATCTCTGAAGTATGTAACATTTATGCATAAGCATAAATGTCAGAGTTAATTAGCAAAATAGGTGCAGCAACAATTTTACATCTGTGAAAGCTGAAATAATTTAATATTTTAATGATGTAATGATGTATACCAAAGCTCCTGTGAATTTGAAAGTGCCTATTGAGATAACTATTGACATGTTCTTTTATGCACTCAGTGCACTACCTGCTCAGCAGCACACTGTCATTTTAGAGTAATTGCCCAGCAAACTTTTAAAAAGCTGTCACAAAAAAATTGCTAAAACAGAGGTAGCTCTTTAATTTGTCTGCCACTTTTTCTGTCACTCCCACTGCACTTTATGTTGAGTGCAAGGTTTAGCTGTCACATTTGAAGTTCTTCCACATACTTTTGCAGATTGGGTTGAGGCCATGTTGCCAATTTGTCCTACAATGTTAAGGAAAGTTTTAAATAAAAATGTTGTATCCACACTTCTTTTACTTGTATGCTTTAATATAGAAGATTGGAAGTAATTCTTCCTGTAGTTGGGGAAACTATTCTGGATTTGTAAAGCAGACTGAGTTTCACTAGAGGTGATGATTTGTCCAAATCCAAAGCTGTTTCATATGAGTATGTGTAGGTATATATGTGTTTTTATTTATTTTTGTATATATATATATATAAATACAGTTGTTTAAGAATGGTCAGTAGTTGGTGTTCTGTCCAGGTATGGATTCTTCAAATGAAAATTTTCTATTTATAGAAGATGAAAAGGCTTCAGTTGGAAGTTTGTGAACATCTTACCCCAGAATCTAAGAGGCCAGGATGCTTGACTGGGATGTGAGAGAACACTAAAGGAAGAACTAGGACATGCCTGTGTGCACTGTACTATTGTAGTGCTCACTGATTTATTCAGTAAAGCATCTGAAAATTTTGAATTCTCATGAGATGGGAAAACTTTTCTTCACAGTTCTAGATCCAGGAAGTTTCTTGTGCATTAGCTTAGCATTAGTTTCTTGTGTGATGCTGGAGGCAAGAGGGCAAAAATATAATTGAATTTTTTGTACTTTTTCTGAAAATCTTTATTTTCTGCTTGCTTTCTTAGGGAGGCCCTTCCAGGCAATAACATTCCATGTTGTCATTCTCCCAAGTCAGAGTTGGAGGTATAAAACATCTGTATCAAACAGCAACTTCTGTGCCAAGAAATGGGGAAGAGTTGCTTTCAGGCCACAAGATGGTTATGCAGTCATCAGACTTCCATGTGGTTAGTATTGACCTTTGTTGGATATTCTGATGTCATGAGCAAGATGTAGGAGGAAGTATCTGGATCTGTGATCCTCCTTATAAAAGGAACTTGAACTAGAGCATGTATTGCAGACTCTGCGATTGAAATTGAGTGTAAAATTCTGAATTAGAGCATTGTGATCAGCTAAATGCTTTTACTGCTAGAAAATGGTTTCTGCTATCTGAAACCCATCACAACCAGAAACTGTATTAGGAGAAATTTATTATCACAATGGGTCACTTTTTGTTTTCTCATTCCTTAAACAGAACTATCATATTTAGTGTTCATAAATATCCACTTTTTGAGGGTGAAACAGGAAAGGAAAAAAAATCCTGCTTATAGGATTACTTTTCCATTTCAGTGAAAGAAAAATTGCATTTTCATTTTCCCCATCATTTAATTTTCTCAAGTAAGTAGTTACAAAAGTAAAAATATGAAGGGCCACGTTGTTATATACATTTAAATGATGGAAGAAAATCTTCTGTTAATATATAAAGTTACTAACAGTTTGCACATTTGACTGTAGGGGGAGTGAATATTCATAATAGGAGGAATTTCACGATATGAAATGACAGTAGTTACTGACAATCTGTAGATATCAAAGAATGAGCACTGGCACTTTAATAAGGAACTTAAAAGCACATCCACAGTCTAACATCTTAGTAGCTATAAAACTACAACTTCTACGAGTCATATGTTTGAACTCCAAACTATCTTATAAAATTTAGCTAGAACACATTTTTCTTGACACAAATGAGTATATTAATTTCCATAAGATATTATCTCTTACCATATATTTAATTCAGATTCTCTTTTTACTCCCACTAAAATAATTGCTTACAATATACTGACTTGATTTTATATGGCTAATTAGAGCACTGCATGGAAAAAAATAGGTTTGCAGGTAATACTGAAATTAAATATGTTAATCTGTAGCTCAGTGCACACATTTTGTATGAGCTTTAATTTGCTATATAAATTATAGTTCTGTGTTTATAAAATGCCCTTGAAAGAATGTCCTATTTTTTTGAATACTAATACCATAGGGAAACAAATATACAAAGCTTTTAGCTATAGGTTGTATTTGCATAAATTAAGACAAGTAGCCAGTCTGAATATTCAGCTGCAGATATACTTTTAAAAGATATTCTACATAGAGTTGCCAGGACTTCGTGTATTTAAGATTTACGTTTCATTAACAATGTAGCAGTCTTTCATGATAGGCAAGTACATTTTGAACAATGAGGCATAAATAGTGTAATAAATAGGCTGTGGTTTATCAGCTAGAGCATGGAACAAATAATTCAAAAGGCTCTGAACTACTTTTCTGTGAGCTGGTAGCAAATATCTCCAGTACCAGTCGGCTTTACTGGTTTATTCTAGAAAAAGCTGGTCTGGCTCTCTCAGTGTAGCTGCCCGGTGCAGTGTATGTACTTTGTGACATAACTGCAGTAACATGTGTGATTCCCACATAGATTATGGCAACTTCAGCTAAAAGGCTGGTATTTCATCCTTCCAAAAATATCCTCACTGTTTAGAAAATTCTCTTAATATTCACTAATGACAGGAGGGAGGCAATTGCAAAAATCTGTAACGCAGAATATGTCCAAAATTCTATTACCAGTATGTTATTAAGAAGGGCAAAGGGATATGCATGACCAATACACTTTTATGCTTTTTTCATAGTCAAAACCTTCTCTTCTGTTTAGGCAATGGCAGTAAATCCAGTATTGGAATCAAATCCTTAAATATGTACAAGAACCTCAATCCCTCCCATTTCTAGCTCAGGAACAGTATCTCTACTGGAGATATGTAGCCATGTGTTGTGGAATGAATAGGAAAAATCCCTGAAAATGTTTATTTTGAGACAGTATCTTAATTCATTTTTATTTCCCATGGCTTCATATCAGTAATCAAGATCTTGTATTGTCTTGACAGAACAAAGTATCACTTATCAGAGTTTTTAATGAATCTATGACTTACATTTTCAGTAGTATTAAGAGTATTAACATTCAGGCTATATGTTATCGTTTCCTTTACCATCTTAAGAGGCAGCAGTATGCTCTGAGTCTTCCCACTAACTTCACTGTAGAAGAACAGAAAAATCAGAGTTAATTTAACCTTCAGACTGTCAAAGTAAAATAAACAGTGTTTTAAATGAAAATAGCTAGTTGGGGAATAGTTCACAGTGAAGAACTTCATTTTTTATTCATTCTCTTCATACAAGGTGAAGATCATACAAGTGAATGTCTAATATTGTTCCTCTGAGGGAGTGTCATTGAAAGTATCACCTAGAATTAATGGTTTGATGATGCTGAACAAGCCAGAGAAAATTGTCCCAGAATATTTTTTAGTGACAGAACTATTTTTGGGTGAAGATTTCCCCCTGAATTCTCTTCATTTTATGTAATGCTATTTGTGCAATTAAACAACAAATTTAACTTTTTGGCAAAATAACCCTTCAACATCAGCTTTCCAATAAGATTATTTTGATTGTCCATTGCTACTTGCTGTTATATGGAATTTAGAATAGAATGGCAATAAACCTTCTCCTTTACTAGAAGAAAAAAACATGTTGTATAGACAAATATCACCAGTTGTGACTAAATATATGACAGTATGAGCCAAAGCTCTAGTTATGAGAATTGGTAGAAGAAATACAATCTCTAGTGATCTCTTTAAGCCATGGTCAGAAGTTTATGTGACACCTTGTTATCTGTCTTTGCCATTACTAACCTTCTAACATCTACGGGCTAGAAATCAAAAAGAAAAAGGAACATTTAAAATATGAAAATTGCCACAAAACTCATCCTGGACAATGTAATGGTGTAAAGTTTGAAGAGAAATCTCTCACAGGAAGATATCTGTCCCAAAAGTACTATAGAAGTCTTGTTAGTCAGTCAATTTTGATTTTTTTTTTTTTAATATAGCAGAACACTTTGCTGAAGTTTACAGTCTTTAGGGCAAGTTAGCATGGAAGATGATTGTATACAATTTCAAGATGAAATGAAAAAAAACCAGCTGGAGTGGTCAAAAAAACCCTGTTTCCTAGCATTTCCTAACATTGACAAGTTAATTATGACTAGAGAGGGAAACATGGCATGATAAGGAGAGTATGGAAAGGTCTAACACAACTTCCCAGATTGAAGACATTGGCTGGACCTACTGAGAGGCTCTGTGGTGAGAACTTACTAACTCATTTCTAAACAATACTTTAGATGGAAAGGCAAAAAATTAACAGAGTTGTTCATCTTCAAAGATGGAAAATACCTGAACTAAAATGGAGAACAGCAAACTAGAATCTTTTTTCTAAGACTCCTAAGGCATTAAAAGCAATCAGAACACTTGCATCTGATACAGGATCCTTTTAATTAATTAGTCAGCAAAGGTCAGGTCTTAAGTCAATGCACCAGAGTCATTGGACTGGACTGGACTGGTCTAAATCTAATTATTCCCAATTCCTACTGTCAGACAAAGATGTTTTGATAATGACTTCTAACAAAGTAACAATGATAGTGCTCAAAAAAAGAAGCAAATAGAAGGTGATTCTTCAAAATGAGTTTTTTATCAACATATGTTATAATCTGAGAACTGCAAGTACTATTTTTAAATCAGTTAAACAACTGCTTTTTGGTTTTTAAAATTTGTGACTACTATCCCACTGAACTCCATTTGCTGTGATTGTAAGGGATACTGCTGAATCCTGTTTGAAGTTTTCAAGGTTTCCATATTACAAGGGAGTTACTGTATTTGGCTCCTGCCACACCCTTGTTTCACACACATTGACACTCACTTTTACTGCTGAACACATTTTACACAAAGTAATGGATTGTGATACTGAGGCTACAGAAGTTATTCTGGATTTGTCACAAAGTGCAACCCACCTTGGGGCCTCAGCTAAACGACAGGTATGTCTGGCAGTAGGAAAAGACAGAATGGAGAGAATTTTGGTTTTAATTCATTAATTCATTTGACGCTTTTTCATACAAATTGGCATGGCTATCTGCCTTTTCTTCAGAAGCTCACATTCGTGTTCTTCCAGCTTTAAGGTTCAGGTGGAATGAGTTTTCTTTGGTGTTACTTGTTTTTGAAAAATATGCTAAAACCCTAAGTTTCAGGGTTCTAAGAAAATCTATTAGTTAAAAATACTGGAAACATTTAAAAAAAACCCAGCAAAACAAACCTCATACTAATTATGCTGAATACTGTTAATATGATGAGATACATGCAAATTCTTCAGCTGTGGCTGTGCTACAGGAATTCTGGAGTGTGTGATGTTTGAGTCATCAACATATAGTACTACGATTTAGCTGCTAGCAATGTATATTATAAATATCACATTTTTGCTATATAACCATGAGTAAATTTTGCAAGCCATCACGCTTCATTTTTTATTACAATTGTTTAAGTTAAAAATGAGCTAAAATTTCCCCCAAAACTCATCTGAAAAATTAATACTTTTATTTCTGTTTGAGATGCCAAATTATAGCCTGATATCAAAGTGTAAATATTTAGCTGTTAAGAATTGCAGTAAATCCTCCTCCCGACTGTTGGTTCAAACCATGAAATGTTTAAAAACCTTTTCTTTTAATTTCAATTCTCCCATCTTTCCATGATTATGACAAGTGATATACCTGTATGTCTGGATTCTGGGCCAAGCAGAATTGTTAAGTGGAATTACTATTTTTGCCTAGATATTTTATTGTGAAAATACAATTAATTCCCATTTAATTATGCATCATAATCTAACTGTACTGTAGAGCTATTTGAGACTACATTCTATCAGAAAATGTTGATGAGAAAGTATTGAATATGCAAGTTTTGAATATTTTGCTGTAGGAGAAAGAATCTGAGCAATTAAAATAGCAGGTATCTCATACTTCGGCTATAAAGGACTTAAATAGTACATAAAATTCTCATTCACTGCAATTGTTCAGTGGACTGACAGATCCATTGTCAGTTTGAGGCATCTGGTTAATTTATATCTTCAGATTAACAGTTTGGGGCTTGAGCCTGTAAATGTTCCTGTGAGTAATCCCAATGAAGTAATTTCTTCCTAAATGATTATTTCTAAATGCTTTAAAAAGTGTGCAATGGATGTATTATAAAAAGATATTGTTTTTTTTTTAATATTCCTGTTTCCAATGTGTAGTGTCCACTGTAAACCTATGCATCAGCTTCAGGAAGCAGTGTAACTATTTTCTAATTTTTTTTTTTTTCAATCTGTGAAAAATCTCAGCCTTGTGAAAAACACTAATTAATGCCAGTGAAGTCTGTGGTTGGACTGGCATGGGAGTAAACTGAATATTACTTTTGAAAGTAATGTTGTGTGGCTAGCAACACTCGAGCCAGATGACAACCTGGCCAGCAATTCATACTTATGGCACTTATTCTTCATCTGTGTAGAGCAGAGGCTGAGGTGTGAAGAAGTGTCGGGCCGTGCATTCAGCCATGAGGGGCTCCATCACTGGAAAGGTTGGATGGTTTACACACATGGCAAGCCTTATTTTTAGGAATGAAGGAACGTTGGTAGGACGGACAGGTTGCGCTGAAACTGCGGGTGTTCAGCGGCCCGAGCTGTTCCTTCTCCAGCCTTGGAGGGCCCTAAGAGGCAATGACGTATCGGTCCCGTGTCCCCTCCGCTGGGCAGCCGGGCACAGCCTTCTCTGGGAGAGGGGAAGGTGTCTGAGCGGTTTGCCCAGCGCAACCTGCGCGGCAGAGCTTTGTGTCGGCCCAGAGCGAGCGGCTCCCGCCCCGGGCGCTTCAGCCGCGGGTTCCCCTTCGCCTTCGCTCCCGGGCCACGCGGGGAGCGCCTTTCGCCTTTCGCCCTTCGCGCTGTGCCCCGGGCTGCAGCCAGAACCCCGGGGCCGCTGCCGCTCAAGCTCGGGCTGGGGCGGGCGGGGCCAGGGGCAGGGGCAGGGCCAGGGCCAGGGCCAGGGCCAGGGGCAGGGCCAGGGCCAGGGCCAGGGCCAGGGCCAGGGCCAGGGCCAGGCTGCCGCCTGCTGCCGGCCGCCGCGCGGGTAATCACACGTCCCCCCTCACTGCTGATTTGCAAGAGCAGATTAATCAGAGCGCGCGGCTTGATGAAATTTGCTGTTATTGTGCCCATTTTTAGCAACATCTTTTATTATCTTCATTATTCATTTACAGGGGACCGGCATCAATTATGCAAATGAGTTCACAGACTTTGCAGATTACTTCATTTGCCGCTATTGTTTGTGGAAATTTAATTATTAAATATTATTAAGCTTGCGTTTTCTTCAATTTTCCGAGGCTTAGTTTCATTTGATTTTTCCTCCAGCTGCTCTCGTTTCCTTTCAGTGCCAAAACAGCTCCTCATCAAAGCGGCTCTGGCATGTGAAGACCAAATAAAATCTCCTCAATTTAATAATTTTGATGTTAGTCCCTTGTTCTCAGCTGCTTGCTCAAAGCAATGCAGAGAGAAACGCAGAGCACATTCAATTTAATGAGTAGAAATTGAATTCAAGTTTGTTCGGAATTGACTTCAATTAAGCAGAGTCTTAATGATAAATTAATCTCTTTTCTTTATTCCCTAGAATTTGTTTTTCAAAGTAGGAAATTGGACTACATTGAAAGACCAAATAAAGAATACCAATTTTAACTAGATTATGGAACCGATAGCAAAATTTAATTCTTTATAGTAACGTACTTGGACAAATAGCATTCACTCTATGGCATGTATTATAATTTATATTCATTGTTACCACTCACACTTTCATGGCATGGATAAAATGGCAGTTGAATTAAATATGGGCCTGTAATAGACTTCAGAGTTTTAATCTTTATTAAGAAACTGTAATTGAATGCATAATTAGCTTTTCAGGGTCTAGGAAACTAGGTTTACTATCTATGTGGGCTGAAAACATAGATCAGGCATTTTTTAAGAACATTTTTTATGAGTTTATTTTTTAGGAGAAATTATCTTGTAACAGGTCTTGTGTAAAAAGCCACATTTTAATTTCCTTGCAAGAAGCTTCATATGGAGGAGCAGTAGCAAGCTTTTTGTGCACCTTTGAATGTCCAAAGACAGCCTTTCTTGCATTCAAGGTCAGTGGTGCGACCTTCTTTCATTAGAACAACTCAAGGTACCTTGTGCCTGTCCCCCTTGGAAGGCAGAGACAAAACAAGTCAGTGCTTATGAATGGCAATGGGACTGTGCTCATTTCTTTCTGTGTTACAGTTCTACCATACTTACTAACCTTAGTCCCTTGGTTGTTTTCCTCTGTGTTATTCTTGTGGTATGACTGCAAGCTCTGTACTTGCTATTTCAGAAAGCAAGGTATTTTTTAAAGAGTGGAGAGCGATATGGGTACATGCCCTGGGTTTTCAAAGTATCTTTATGGTGTTTTAAGCTGGTCATCTCATGCCATTGATAATTTTTGAAACTGAGATTCTTTACCCCTCTACTCGATGGAAAAAAAGTCTACTTTGCTGTTTATGGTTGAACCTGTAAGGCATTCATTAGATGAGGGGTTCTTCAAGCCAAGCTCTGTCTCATATAAAGATACTTATGCTTAGAATTAATAGAATATCCACCCATAATACTAACATTTTAGAACTATTTTGGAAACATTCTATCTAGTGGTGTCTCAGGTTTGGAAAGAATTTTTACTAAGATAATTGCAAATTTGGGGGGTGTCAAATTCCATGCTTTTGTATTTAGTGAAGAGAGTGTGTTTGGCCAGCTGAGGAACATACAGTCTTCTGCTTTACCTGCGCATAAATTCTTTGGTTCCCAGGCACTGAGCAAAGGTATATATTGCTTTTTAAGTAAGAAGTAATAAATTGAACAATTTCCTTTAGACAGCTTTTACGATCTGCACTGGACTTGTGAGCACCTCCCACTGTGTGTCCAGCACTGGTATGTTCCTGTTTTCCTGGAGTTTCCTGTTATGTTTCGTGGTGCAAAGGATCAAGAGCCTGCCAACAGACTCTTTGCATGGCACACAATTGAAAATATTTATTAAGGCAACATGTTTGTTTTTACAGATTTGTGAGATTAAGTTTTAACGCCTTAAGGATACCCATGTTCTGAAGTGTATGGAGCTCCAAAGATTTGCTTCCATTTTCTGAATAAAATTTTCTGTAAATATTTCTATTTATTTGGAAATGGGATCAAAGTTTTTCTAGAAGTGATAAAGAAGTGTTTGTTAATCTAACTTCCTATGTATTTTGGAGGTATGGTTTAGTGGTGAACATGGTGGTGCTAGGTTGGACTCAAAGATCTTATAGGTCTTTTCAAACCTTAATGATTCTCTGATTCTGT
>VYZS01021542.1:4276-21554 GCA_013400695.1 Neodrepanis coruscans
AAAACATAATTCTTACTTTTCCACACTCTCTTTCCTTCTGTTCCCATGAATATTTGGATGAATGCACTTCATTCACACATATGCTCATGGAACTACAACCTTAAACTCTCCTTAAACAACACTAGAAACACTTTTTTTGTAGGATAATGTACTGTTTTGCATTGCAAGGGAAAATGTTTTCCTCTACACATTTCAGTCAGAACTTAGGTAGAAAACAAATCAAAAATAACTTTACCCTTCACAGCTATGGCTGAGTTAACAATATTAAAGAAAAAATGTATACATTATGACATTATCTTACATCTCAGATAAGGGTTATAGAGTACTTCTACTCTTACATTATTTCTTTGGCTTCCATTATATCTTCACAAGGCCTTCATAATAGTTAAAGCTTTGCTTTGTTTCTGAAACTTCACTAGCTCAAATGTTTTGCACTCATACAGTCAGGGAACAAAAAAGAATCTTATAAAACAATGTATCAGTTCTTCATTATTACTTCAGAAATAACTAAGGTGGCGTGAATTTCCAAGAAAGTGTCTAGTGAGAAAGCAAAACTTATAAAGATCTACCTTTCCTCATTATAGACATATGACATCAGCAGACATAGCTGAGGAGAAAAATATTCATCCCAAATGAGAAAAAAAGATATTGCTGACAGTTCCTAAGAACACCTAACTAACAACTATAACTGGCAACAGCAAGATATTTGTGGCTGCTCTGCAAGCAAAAAAGAAAGTATTTTGTTCAATGAAATGTTCTCTTCTGGTTAACTTCTCATTGCAAAGCTTCTTTCAGTTTTATAACCCTTGGCTCCACAGTACTTTAAGTCTTTGCCTTGCAAGCTCTTAGTAGTAGTCAGAGCAGGCAGAGGACTTGTGATGAGAAGGTGTGACTACTGTCTTTCTCTCAGTTTTCCCTTAGAGATCTAAGACATCTGACAACTGTCTCTTTAGTGATCATATTCTTAAACAACTTGCAGGGAGGTAATAGGACTGTGACTATTGAGATTGTGATGCAAATAAACCAACCCCTAAACACGTAAAAACATAGTTTGTTAGCTCTTGTAATGAATCCTCCACATTGTATTTTTCTCTGATCTCTAAACAGTACACTGTTTACATTATATCAGATTTTTTTATGTAATACTTGTGATAAATGTATTAATTATACATTTTCATATTGATTGGAAACCCCACTGCTTGTAATATTGTTTTTAACAATGAAGTTACTCATTATTCACAATTTTTTTNGTTTTTAATTCAGTACTCCTGTATGCGCATAATTTAAGACATATGAATAATTGCACTGAAGCCGATGGTCAATATTATTGTTACCAGTGGAAATCAACTGTTATGCATAACTGCTTTGCAAGAATAGGCTGGGGCACAGGACTTGGAGGAATATATGATAAGGAGCTCATTTTCTAAAATTCCTGGGCAAAAACAGAGACTAGTCACATAGTGACTAAAAAATGTCAAAGACATTTAAGCATTTCAGTCTACAAATTCTATTACATCATGAAAAGTATTATCACCTGGAATACTCTTTCAGATTTCTTGAGTCTTTAAGACAGGTGATGAGGAGTAAGAATTTAAGATCTCAGAGCTGACTCAAGGCAACAGCAGAGAGAAGGAAGCAAAAAAAAAAATACAAAACCTCCAAACTTCATAATAAGTAAAAACAGAAAAACTAAGATAAACTAGACTTACTTTTATGGACTTAAGAACAATGGAATAAAATTGGTTTTGAATGGCTTAAAATATAAGCAAAGGACTCTAGATGCCTTTGCTCTTACTCTGGGTAGAATTTCTAAGCATCAACACCTTAATAGTTTTATAGGGACTCTAAGCCACAGTCGATCACCCTGTTCTGAAAGTGTCCACATTTTGTAACTGGCATTATCAGATGGATGTAAAGATGAAATCAGAGACTTCAGCTCAACTGCAGTCTGAACCAGTGACAGTCGAAGGAAGGAGTAGCACTTGATCAGCTGACCTTGTTAAAAATTATTTGTTTTGAAAGACACATTTTTTTGAACTACTGAAGGAAAAAGGAAATTTTAAGCTCAGTTGTTTTCTCCAAACTCTTATTTTTAAGCCTGTGTTACCTCAATTACGGAATTTTACAATTCCACAGATGCATTCTCTAGGTACATATAGGCACCTGTAACCTTGTTCTCAGTGTATTTGTGAGAAAGGTAAGTTAGAGCTGGATAAAGACAAGTGCATAGAGATCACGAACCAGGGCAGAGAATGCTCCAGATGGGTTTTTCTGCTGTAGAGTCACTGTAGGATAATAACAAATAATGTAGGCAAAATTCACCATATGTGGGCAGTAGGAAGAATAATAGAACTCCTATGTGCAGCTTGGTTCCCCAGTTGTTCTGTACGCTCTGTAGTGACAAAAAGAGCAAATTAAACTTCCGCTCCAAGACAGAAACACTGACAATTTTTACAGAACTCTGTACAGGAGCTAAATGGAGGCATTGGCTGAGAAAGGAGTGCCTCGATGAGGACAACAGAAACACCAAGATTAATCTGCAACACAGAACCCTTGAGAAAGAATCGAAGAAACTGCAGCAATGGAAGATGAGTCCAGAAGAGAATATGGGAAGGGGGCAGACAGAGCTGAGAAGATGGAATATGCAGAGGTTGCTTCTTCACTCATGCTAACAAAGATTATATTGAATCTGCTGTAATGTCCTCACCCAAGTACACCTGCTCTGATTCAAGTGAACTGTAATTTCTGGTTTATTTATTAAAAACTTTTTGTATAGCTGTAATTCATTGTTATGCTGCCTGATCTCCCTGGCAAGAAGGTGAAGTCTCCAGAACTGACCAAGCTTCCCACACCATAGAGGAGACAAGTGAAAGCAAGTGCTGGGCTCAAACTCAAGAGCCACGGGAGAAAACACTCCTGCAAAAGATACATCTTGAGCTTCCCAGGGAGACTGTGTAAAGGCAGGTGTCTTGCAGGAGAGCCCTACCAGGTTACTGCAACCTGTGCAAGAGCAAGACTAGGATGGAGATCTAGACGCACTGCCTTAAAACCCTGTCAACGGCTTGACAGCAAAGCGAAAACATGTAAAATAGCTCATATGAACCTCTCAAAAATTATACAGGAATGCCATTTTGCTGTTACATGAAGCAAACTGTATTTGCTTTTTGTTGCATACAGTCTTAGGGAAATGCATTGCTACCAGTAGAATTTGCAAGCTTATTTCTTTATAGCTGCACTGAGTCATATTTTCATCACTCATTAAACACTGGCCACACCTTTTCAAGGATACTCACACTTTATTGGCTGGGAAAGACTGTAAAAAATCTGAGACATGCAGAAAAAGACTGTATGCTGCTATTGAATCCTTCCACTGCTTTTTAACACCCAATATATAATCACTGGATTCCACAATACTATTTCATTCTTTAGTAAAGTTCCATATTTATATTTCATCTGCTTTTGGTTTGGATACATATTATTCTTTTGCAGGCAGCTGTTCATTATCAGACTGAGCTACTTATGGGAAATAAAAGGTTTCTGTTTGAGAGTGGGAAGAGAATGAAAATTTGCATTCAAAAACCAGCAGGTCAATATCTGTGGCACACAGTGATTGAGATTAACTGTTTTCCACTGTGCAAGCTGTGAAAATGCTTGCTGACCCCATAGTAGCTTGTGCTTGCTGGAGAGGCAGAGAATCATAGAATCATAAAGGTTAGAAAAGGCATCTAAAGATCATCAAGTCCAACTGTTGACTTAGCACTACCACTGTGTTCACCGCTAAAAGGGAAATACTGGGTACATTTACTAGTGTCCTGATTAAATCTGTAATTTCAAGTAGTCTTCTCACAAGTTTACTGTACAACTTCAACAGATGGCAAAGGTGTCTGGCATTTAACATCATACTTTTCAAAATAGAAGAGAAAAAATGCTAGGCTCTCCCTTGATTCAAAAAAACACCAGCAGTGTTACTTGCTTTTGTTTTCACAAAGTTGCAGCATTTATTAGTACTAGTAGTGTTCCACAGACACATGGATTACCATGGCAGCACAGTTATGTGAAAAGTGGATTTTGCTGACAAAATCTCAGCATATTAAATTTTGTTTGTACAACTGCCACTGGGAAATTCCTGTAGTCAACTATACTAAGGGAGGGAGAACAAAAATAACTACCAGGAAGCTACCATTTGCACCCTCTCCCATCCCACCTGTATACTGTTCGTACTTTCTTGTGGGACTTCTCTATTTTTCTGTGAAAACTAGAGAAGACTACGTATCTCTGCAGCATATTTGGCAATATATGGATTCTGAGTACCCACTGAAAACATTCATTACACAGCAAGAATTTCTTACATCAAAGATGAATTCAGAGCTCCAATAAGACTCTTGCTTTTCTACCTCACACTCTCTCAAGGATTAATACATAAAAGAGAAAAAAAAGTAAAATTTATTTCAGTTCAGTTTAGCATGGAACATGTTAATCAAAAGTGAAATATATTTACTACCAAGTGATAAAGCAACTCACATACTAGAGTGTGATAAAACTCATGTAAATAACTCCCTCTAAACTGTTCTCTCAGAAGTTAGCTGGGTTTTTTTCCCCAATGGAGGCTCAGGACACTCTATGTCTGCACTGAGGCTGACTGTGTCACACAGAGCAGTGGGGAAAGAACAGGCCATACTCTGACCCAGGCTAAGCTCTTAAAGACATGAGACCCAGACTAAGAAGGTCTCCAGGTCTTGCCACAAAAGTGGAAAATCCTGGAATCTAGTATGTCAAGCCCCATTTCACTTGTTGATATACCTGGCTGACTATTTTCCCTACCTCTTCCGTATGCAACAGCTAACATCAATAATGGTAGTACTTTTGCCTTCTTATTACGCTACCTTTCTTAGTTTCTGAGCAGTAGATCTACTTAGAGGAGGTTCATGTTACCCATCCATCTGCAGTGTCCTGCTCAAGTCAGGTCCCAGTACGGGTAGAAGGAGCCATTAAGGCTCTCCGTTTTCTCGTGTGACATGAGTGGGTTAGTGGGTTTCGCTGGGAATTTGTAATTCCCAGAAATACCATTTACTGATCTCCAAAAACTGTTTGGACTTGTGTGACTTCATCAGGATTTGAATTCAGGCCTCCAGAGCCACAGAGCATTCCCACGTAAGTCTGTACAGTTTTTTTTTCCCTTTAAAAGTTGAAGGTTGGGCTTTGAAAAAGTCATCCAAGAGCCCAAAGTCTATTTAGCCACAAGGGCTGATATTTCTTTCATTATAGCTACTGAAGCAGTTCCATCTCATACTGCTACTCAGTTACTTAAAAAACTTTTCATCCTTTAATGTCTTTGGAAATTCATTCCAGAAGAATAAAGTGCTCATTTTAAGCATAAAAATATCCCCAATGGTGGGATTCCAAATCTAAAAAATTAATTTCATCTTAGAATTCTGGACTGGTTATCCAGAAATTATTTTTTGCCTGTTCTATTGTATTGGTGTTTTATAACTGTTTTATACTGTTTATCTCAGTATAGACTTAAGCAAATTCTACTACAAGTATATCAGAACAGTACAGATTGCTGCACGCACAGGAATACACAAGCACATACTGTTCATTGATTTACACAGTCAATTAAGTCCTTAAAAATAAAGATAACGATAAACAGTACTGTAAGCTGTAGATAATCACTACCTTCTTTAATAAGTGGAGGCATAACTGTCAATTCTTTTATTGCACTTGATTAGTATATCCCAGATTCCTCTGTAGTCAGTTCCAAATCTATGATATTCCTTGAACTCTATTCTACATTTTAGATGATGAATCCAGCTTCCAGTTGTGAAATCACACCCAAAATTCTCAATAAAATGTACAATATCTAGAATTTGTTGCACACAGGTAATAAACCTTCATCCAATATGCAAGTTGGCCACCCACAGATATTGTAGAACCACTAGAGGTTTGCTAGAGAAATTGTCAAGGAGCCTGAATGAGGTGCAGCTGCATTATTGACAGACAAGACTGCCCCCTTCTCTTTTAATTATGAATTTTATAAGAAACACCACATAGGCAAGATCAGCATAATGTCTTGACTGATTTCTTCTAGATATACTTTAAAAATCTTGAGTGGACACTCTGTAGTAAATATTCATAGAATAGTTTGGGTCTGAAGGGACCTTTAAAGGCCATCTAGTCCAACTCCCTGCACTAAGAAATGAAATCAGGTTGCTCAGAGCCTTATCTAACTTGACCTTGAATGTTTCCAGGAATGTGGCATCTATCACCCCTCTGGGTGAACTGTTCCAGTGTTTCACCACCCTCCTTGTAAAAATCTTCTTTGTTACATATATACTTATATATATCTATTAGACAGAGAGAGAGACAAAGAGAGACAGAGAGAGATAGAGTTATCTAATATATAATACATATATCTAATCTACATCTGCCCTCTTTCAGTTTTAATTCATTACCCCTTGTCCTATTGCTACATACCCTTGTAAAAAGTCCTTCTCCAGCTTTCTTGCAGGCCCTCTTTAGGGCTTTATAGCACTGCAAGGTGCTATAAGGTCTACCCGGAGCCTTTTGTTCTTCAGGCTGAACAACCCCAACTTTCTCAGCCTTTCCTCATAGGAGAGGTGCTCCAGCCCTCTGATCATCTTCAAGGCCCTCCTCTGAACTCACTTCAAAAGGTCCATGTCCTTCCTGTGCTGGGGATCCCAGAGCTGGATGCAGCACTGCAGGTAGGGTCTTATGAGAGCAGAGTAGAAGCGCAGAATCTTGCCTTGACCTGCTACCCATGCTGCTTTGGATGCAGTCCAGGATAGACTGCTTTTTCAGCTGCAAGCAGCACATTGCCAGGCTGTGCTCAGCCTCCCATTCAACAAAACCCACAAGTTCTTCTCAGTAGAAAGACTAATTCCTCTGATTCAGCCCTAAAACCTTCATCTTCTACTTCTGGTCACTTTGAATCTTTAGGGAGATGTGCCCAATATTGTTTTCAGGTCTCCACTCTGGGTGCATGTGGTGGTTTGGGGGACCGAAGAGGAAGACAAAAAATAAGTCCTTTCCTCTCCTCAAATTAGTGAATGCCAGGGACAGCCTGGCAGAGTATCAGAGATATCTCTTTTCCTCGGTTTCCCATCAGCCCCCTGGGAGCACGAGGGGATACCTGGGAAGGGGGGGCGGAAACTCCCAAGGCCACACAGGGACCTCTAGGAGTGGACTGGGATTATAAGAGAACTGGGGAACCAACCCTTAATCTCTTTTTGGTAGGGACAGGGCCTTCTCAGCACTGTTTGCTCAGAAAACTAGCACGGCTGCTGCTGCCCCCCACCTCTCCCTACGGATTCCTGAGGTCGGCACTATTTCCATCTGAGAAGACTCCTTAGAAAACCACTTCACAGATATTGCAGCCTCTGGAACACTACTACTTCCCTACCGAAGCTCTGGTTCGTGTACACCAACCTCTAAGCCTCTCCTGTGTTCTGAGGGGGGTCCCCGTCCTCCCCCTCAGTGCTTGAACCAGGTGCTGCTAGCCCATTCCCACTGTGGGGGCTTTTGTCCGGGAGCTCGGCCTCCTCCGTTTTCCCTTCCCTGCTCACACGTGGCTCCTATCCCTCTGGACCCGTCCCGACTGAATCACAGCGCCCCCTCCCGGCTGTAATGGAGTAATTGCACCCCCTGGGCTCCCAAAGGGCTCCCAAGGCGTGATTGCAGCTCCTGCACCACATCACACTGCGACTGCCGGGGGCATAAGGGACAACTGTGTTTTCCAAGGACATTGGATATTGGTTTTTTTTTTTTTTTCCTTTCCCTTTGGTTCACCATCTCAATAAGAGTTGCATATCAGTACATTGATATCCACATCCTTACACCCGTCCATACTCACATTCCCCCATACGTTCAATAAATTGTTACCTTTTCTATACACCTCTCATCTGTTGATAACACCTAATATTGTCCTAAACCAGGACAGTGCAGTTCAGAGGATTGGGGCTAGAAGGAAACAATTCTAGAGAAGGCCATGGGTGCAAAAAAAATCTACACTTATATATACTCATCATATTGATTTAAATACTGTTCAGGCAGAAATCCTACTAAAATCAATGAAAAAAGCCAATACTAATGGACCAATTATTTTTGCAGGAAGAAAAGACTTATTACTCATAGTAAGATTGGTAAGGGTTTAGTTGTATTTCCCTTTGTCTTGAAAACAAGATGTTGAAACGAGTTAAAATAAACTTGGATTTTATAAATAGGAAGTTCTATAGACATGACTTGTGTCTTGACCTGGGGCATATTCCTTTGTCTTTTTCTTTCCCAAGGTCTAGATAATGAACCAAAGACTATTATTTGTGTATTTCTGTTGTGTATGAGTCAAAATCTAACAACTCTAAAGACTATTTTTTCAGAAGGCAACAATCATTAGTTCTTGGCAAAACTGGTAGTAGGGGCCAAGCAGCGCATCCTCAAATACAGGCACTCAAAATCCTAAGTCACATATAAGTGTCCCAGTACAGTAGCTCTTAATTTTATAGTTCTGGGATAAAAGATTAAAGACGAAAAAGGTCTCTGTGGTAATTAGACAAAAGCAATTAGGAAACAGTCTAAAGAAGAAAAAAAGAAAAAAGAATAGAGAAAGGGAACAGAAAGACAGGGCTGTTAAAGAGGTCTTTCACATGCAGGAGCACTGGGCAGACAATCTCTATTAATATCTTCCCATAATCAATGCCAAAAAAGCTTATTTTTAATTGAGAGTTTCTTTCCATAAAAATGAAGGGTCCTGAGAAGTCCAAAGCTGAGTTCTGAAGGGCTCATAAAACTTCATTGCATGCCATAAGTGCATTGGGCAAATGTTCAGCAGCTGTTTTTTGTGACAGGTGCCAATGAGTAAGTCACTGCTGTTACATTTTCAAAGTAGTGGTACAGGCAACAATGACAGTTACCTATACAGTTGTTAATGAGAAAAAGGAAAACAGATTTAGGTCAGCATTTATGCAAACTAAATGTGGAAACTGCTTTTTCAATGCATTAATCCTATGGCCCTTCAGTGCTCTGAACTATGGGCCCTCTCCCCATAACCACCACTGTTACAGCAGATGGAGATGAAAAAACCTCTGCAATTACAGTGATGGGTTGTTCATACTTGCGTGCTTATTCTTTGTAAATTTTTCAGATGCATGCAAACCCCTGCCAAAAAGATGATGAAAAAACCTCAACCCCACAACAATAAAAGCCCAGCATTTTCTTGGGGGAGATGGGTGGGGAATAAACACCATAGATATATGTAGACGGATATATTCTCAGAATTGGATCATTCTCTTTTGTGGAAAGCCTTACTAATTCAAACCTAAGTGCTGCAAGAATAAAGGATTAGAAAGAAAAACACAGCTGGTGAAAATTGGGGGTTGCAGGTCTGCTTTTAATATCTTCCACTTTGTGACAATATATCTATATTTCTCATGTCTTCCTCACTGGCTGCAGTAGGCTAGGGGAGGAGGGGCAAGAAAAGCTCACAAGATCTGTCAATGCTGTCAACAAACTAAATTGCATCTGTTGTTCATTTTGTTCCATTTTGATTTCTTGATGGGAATTGTAAGGGTGACTTGTAAGCCCCTGTTTCAAGCTGATTTAGTGACTCTTGAAAATACAGTATCACAAATTCAGACATAGAGGGATCTTCCAGGACAGTCTGCTTAACCCACTACATCTATATATGCTACCCTATGCTTTCCTCAGGAATGTGATGCTTCTGAAGGTTTGCACTAATTCAGTCTCACTACATTGTGTCTCTCACTACAGTGTAGTGGCTCTACTGCCATGCTTTAGACTACTAACACATTTTCTTTCCTAGGGTCTGGGAAAGCCTAACAAGTATTTTTCTGTTAAATCCGAGTGATTCAACTTATCCAGTGCCAGTTGGACATGTCTTCCAATGACAGGTTAGTGCCCTGGATCTCATCCAGACTTGGCCTTAGTCCATCTATAATAATACCCACTCTTTAGTTTACAGTTAGAGCCTGGAGAGAAACTGTTCCTGGAGGTACTGCATGTTATTTTCGGAGATGTAGCCAAGTATTCTGAAACACTGTCCAAACAACATGTGTCAAAGCCAATACTCCAAAAACAATGGCAGGCTCAAGGCTCATTATGAATAATCTTCAAGCAGAGCAAGTAAAATTACCTGATTCTAGAAATCAAATTGTAATGGGCAACAGAAAAACTCAGGACCAGGTTCTCCACTACCCAGCAGTGTGAACAGCACAAGGCAACAACAAACAGTGGCATTTTGCAATTTCTCTGTGCTCTGTTTTCACTTATACAATTGCTTAGATACAGGGGAGTGGAGAGACCATGCACGTAAAACTGGGGCTGCAGTGGGCAGATTTGCATGCAGTGTCAAAGTCTCGAGCTAAAGAGAGCACATTTCACAAAAGATGAAAACCTTTCTAGAGACAGGGTAGTGTCTGATTTGTATTTAATTCATAAGCGAAGCTTCCCCTGAAGGACAGTAACAAACTGATTAAAAATAATTAAAAAGAACTCCTATCAGGGAAGGTTGAAAGAACTGAATCTGCTCAGATTAGAAAAAGATTAAGGGAAGACAACAAATGCCTACAAAAACTTTAACAGGATGTTATAAACTGCACAGGGCAGGGATTAATCTTCCTCTCTAGTCAGCAAGTCAATATGAAATAATGGACTGAAGCAGAGACTGATCACAAAATACCATATGACTTAATTTGTAACATCCAGCATCTGCTGCTGGAAGTTTCCAAGACTGAGGTGTCTTCAGAAATGCACCTTGGTGCCTGCACTAAGCAAGCTGCTAATGCTGGGTGATCAAGAATTAAGAAGAGTTTTGAGAATAATAATCTCTATCCTTCTAAAATGCATAGGAAAAACTATAATGTGACATATTATAAGAGGTGCCTGTTTACTGAAATGATTGAACTGACTGCACACGAGACAAATCGACATGGGAGTTATACTGGGACAAAGTAAACCTTGTAAGACTGAGGCAATATAAGAGATGTTTTTCTACAAACACTTAATGCTCCCTTCAACAAAGATCAATTCTTCAGTGAAGAGTCAACAAAGTTGTTTTGCACAGATTTTCATCCTATTTCACATTAGAAATTTGGCTCCTTTTAAGTAATTATCCTGCCTTCCAGGATAGCAGTGTCAAACTCTTTTCCCTAACAATTTTCCTTCATATTTCAAAAGACAACAAACTTCTCATAAGTGTTATATGCTAAGTGAGGGAGGAGACTGGAAAGTGTATTGATCTTAGTGATGTTGAGTCATTCTAGGGAATAAAGGTTTATTGCTTTCCTGTCTCTGATTATCTTTTTGTGAAGATGTGAATCACAAGCTGGGAAATAACCTAACCCTAATCCTACTCCATGAAAGAGGAGACCAGCTTCCCTACACAGGTGAAAAGACTACTCAGGGAAGCATGAACAACGAAGCAGGAAACTGAAGATAAAATCTGAAGAGCTATTAAACTGATTAGGAGTCCAGAGCTTGTGGAAGGTCACACAGCTTTCTAACTTTTAAACATGCAGGTTTAACCTTGCAAAGTGTGACACACAACAAACATAGGTTTTGTGAAATGACTGCTATATTTTTCAGGGCAACATGATGAAATATGCTAAGCCCCCTCCATTCCCACTGAGAGGAATGCAGAGATCTAGATATCTTTCAAAAATTATTTTTCAGAAAATAAGAAGATAGAATTAAAAAGCACTTACAGAAAAGTTCAAAGCAAGGGAATTGCTCCATCGGCTTCCAACCAAGTAATTCAGTCCAGAGCCTTATTTGTTGTTCTGCTGAGTTTTTAGGTCAGACACGTTTTCATATTTTAAGAAGGGAGCAAAGAAAACTTTCTACATCAACATCCATGTCCTTGGAAGACTATCTCAACAAATGCCAAGGTCTTGATTAGGCATCTCTAAGTTCTCATGTTGTACTAGGACTGTGTGGAAAATCTTAACAGCATGATCAAGATTTTGCAATTTAAGAGAGATCCTGACCTTTTAAAATTAGTAAGAATTTTGCCATTGAATCCAGCAGGACCCCAGATGCAAACCTTGTTATTGTACCTTGAACTGCAGAGGACCTAAGAACTTGACAATATGCTTGAACTTCAAGTGTTTAGCACTTTTAAATATTAACCCAGTAGCTTAGACCATTAAGTTTAGTGAATGACCTCTGAAAATCGTCACCTAAAAAATTTGTCTGCAAAACTGTGTGATTTGTAGATAAAATTTTCTTACACTCATCTTTAATCTGTACTTGTGTAAAACAGACAATAAAATATATCTAAGGATATAGTTGGAGAGTATCTAATTTAATTAACTGTGTAGATTTATTCCCTCATAAAGCAAATTTTAATTTCCATGACCTCACTGTGAACCCAGGAAATCTTTCAAACTTATCTACCTAAGAAGAGCCTACTATTTCTGCACTCCTGTGGAGTTGCAGCCCCCAACGGGTTATCTAAGACAAGTCTTCTTTGGCCAAAAAGGCAAAGGTCAGGGAGGAGAGTTATTTGTGACCCAGACTGCACTAAGGAAACAAAGTTTAAGATAGATTTTTGCATCCTATTTTACTTACTAAAATTCTTCCTTCACTTTCAGAAAGTGAAGTGTCACATCTTTTCTATTCTTTACTATCCGGGAGTCATGGAGTATGAAGGTTACTGTATAAACCACAATAGATATGGTTTGAAATTACATTAAATTAGAGTGTGAACGTTTAAGACTGTTTCTATATATGAATCTTAAAGCAACAGTGTTTCTCATACGTGTGCCCGGTAGTAAGTGCCCAACCAACACCTGCCCCCAGAGTAGCACAGACCCCTCTGCAGAAGGAAATACAAATCCCATCTCAGACACCTTTTCTACCAGATGGCAGACACTGATCAGAGCTGACTTCTATCCACTTTGTCAATGTAGCACAAAGAGCCAAAAGTTATATGGGACAATAGTGCTTTTAGGATTGTTTACAGCATTGTAATTGAGTATGTCTACCAGCTCAGGTGTTTACTCAAACACTGTATGTCACAGTCTTTAAACACATGCAATGTTTTTTCTTTACAATCTAAATTTCCTCTTCCTTAATTACTGAATTTTTTTTCTGCAGTGCTAACTTATCTTTTGTAGTCTTGTAAAGAAATAACTGGGAACTGATAACAAATATTACCTTTGTTTCCAACGCAAGCATTCTACCAAAGCCATAATCTGAAAGGCTAACTATATGATGCCCCTAAAAATAATGAATATCAATCTGTATTAATTTCAGGTCTAAGTTCACCATATTGTCTCTAAATTAAAAACGAACAGCTCAGGAAATCAGTGAAATAAGCTGTCTGACTACCAAAAAAAGGTTAACATCTAAAACCCAGGTACCCAGGACACCCTAAAAGTCAGACTATCAACAGCAGTCATGGTAGAAAATCTTTTGGCAGCAAGTATATGCTTTTGGCTTCTATTATTAAATAACTGATAACTGAGTTCTGCATGATTCATATCCAGCCATGAAAATGACACCTGGGTCCAAAAGGGTGGGAATTGGAAGGGTGTTTCATAGCATATGTCCTTGGAGAAACTGATGATAACTTGCAGACAGGTTTCACAATACTAAATGCTACACATGGCCCAAACTATTTTCATGTTTATTTCTGGCATTATTTACTTTCTATTTCCTCTGTATGACCTATAAATCCTCTCAATCACACACAGACTGGATAAATGTGAGCTATGTGTGATAAAAAGACAGGTATGTTTTATATATATACCTATATGCGCTCAGAGACCCAGACTCCCCTTGTGGTTTGGTCTCTGCCTTTTATCTTAGACATTAGAAGGAAACTTGAGTCACAATTCTAGTCTAAATTTATGAGGATAAAGAGACAACTTTCTAGCTGTTCCACGCAGAGACAATATACTTTATATGTTAAATCTTCATGAGAAATGAGATTCTCTTCTAAATGAGAAATCTTGTAAACTCTAAGTCACTGGTAGGTAGAAGATAGCTTCAGGCTCATGTTTAAGAGAGAACCTGATATCGATTACCAGTCCAGCTTATCCTTTTGCGTGCATCATATACTGTAACACATCCTACCATCTTGGAGAACCACAACTCATGATGTGCCAGTCTTCCAAATCAGTGAGAGACTGGCTTAGCCTTATACAGATGGGGCTGTGCTGTGTGAGAATTAAATTCCCGGACCATAGCATACCACTGCAAACATTGATGGCAAGAGCTGAATCCAGAAACATGTTTATACATGGTTTACAGGTAAAGGCTAAATCTGCTTTTAACTCCTGTAGCATAATTGCATTGTAATGAATTTCCCAATATATTAAGAATAGGAAGGCACAAACTAAAGCTATTGAACTGTCCAGAACTAGGATACAGGATAAGATGCATCAGGGGAGGTTTAGACTGGATATTTGAAAAAAACTTTTTTACAGAGAGAGTGACTTCCCACTGGAATAGGCTGCCCAGGGAGGTGGTGGAATCAACATCACTGAATGTGAGGTTGTATGATGTACTTAATGACATGATTTAGACGATGGGATGGTATTGGGTAATAGGTTGATGATATGTTAGGTAATAGGTAACAGGTTGGACTTGATGATCTCTATGGTCTTCTCCAACCTTGTTAATTCTGTGTGATTCTGTGTGAAAAATGAGACTCCATTTAGAATAAAGATAATATCATGTTTTGGCTAAACATGTAACTATGATTGATACCAGTATCAGAGTTAAAAGCATTAGAATAAATTCTTCTATCATAAATGTCATAATCATGACAAGTGCTGGAATTTGTGAGGCCTTTCTTATAAAACCTAGGAGCTGACCAGTGTAGGGCTTTGGTAACATAAATGCCACAGGTAGAGCACATGGTTATCTGTAACAAATACCTCTGCATCAGTAATCTGGAGACGTAGAAGATATTTCACTCCTGCAGAGAGGGTCTTTACATGACTTTCTACTCAACAAGAGTACATTCAAATCTTCACATCAATAAGGAATGTGTCATCTTTCAAAATTAAAATATCAATAGAAAGTCAACAATTATATTTGATTTAATTGCACTAGATAAACCCTCGAATTTTACCTAATAATAGGCTGAGTTAATTAAAGCTCCATGCTAGCAACCATGCCTTCGCTATACAGAACAAGCAAGAAAGCTAAAGCCCCTAGGTTTCAAAATAGCTGTAAGCACATGAGCAGGACTTTCAGCTTATCATTTTCAGTTACGTACCCAGTACAGCACATCTGTCCACCCCTCCATTGTGATGCACTGAAACACTGTTAGCATGGCAAAAGCAAAATTGTCAAAGTTTGTGATGCCATGTTTAGGTCCCTCCCAGCCTGCCTTGCACTCTGTGCCATTCTGACACTGCCGCCCATGCGCAGACTGTGGGGCACAAGGGGACGGGTCATCTTCCGCAGGTGTATCTTGAAGGAGAGAAGGGGAAAAAGAAGATTAAGAAAACTAATTGTTATTTGACACACTTATAAAGAAAGGAAGTATATCTTATTTTAACAAATACATTTTGCAGTGAATTTGACAGATTTCTCAGGAATACACAACCAAGTACGCATTATTATGCTTCACTTTGTTTTTATAAAAAAGTAATAGTCAAGATGTCAAATTTTATAGTCAAAACTGAGATGGACTTCTTTTTTCACAGCAAACCCTCCTATTAGAAAGAAATCATACCTTTCAACATGAGAGGGAACACTAGATCAAGTCTATCATTTTTCACTAGGCTGCATGTTATAAACAGTGTTTTCATACTGCAGTCACGTGGCATCTGGGTTAATCTTGGAAGGGAAGTGAAGCACTGACAGGCACTCTGTAGAAGGAGGCTGAAACCCTGGAGCACACAGAATTCAGCACTCTGGAGACAAGGTGATATGTCACTGGGCCACTGCTGAATTACAGCAGAGAGCATGTAGGACACTGCTCTTCTGGAGTTTAGAAGCTGTGTCGCATTTTATCAGTAGCCCAGTAGCACTCAGAAACTTTCTAAGACTCTTGCTTGATTATCCACCCCTTATTCTGTACAGCTGTTTTCAGAGATCTGTGAACCCATACAACAAGCCAAGCTAATTTTTTTGGTATATGAAAAAATGCCAGATAAATTATAAGCCCAAAAATATCCGCAATATTATTTTTCAAAATATACATATTTCAGATATATTTTCAACAGAGGCAGGTATGCATGTGTAGGGGACCAGATAATTATGTTTGGTTTTCATCTTAAAAGGTAAATAATTTTATTTTCCAAAAGTTATGATCACATTCTGATCATTAAAGAATGCCAGAAACAGAAATATTTGAGTTAGATGCTGTAATGTAAATATTTCTGGACAGAATGGAGAAAGATATACACATTTTAAATGTGAATACTATTTATTATAGTTCTAGCATCATATCCAGAAAATAAAATCTGCCAACATTATAAAAGCAGAAAACAAAGAACTTCTGAAACAATTTCCTTCTGTAAAATATTTTCTTAGTTATGAACTGAACTGGGTCCTAGGCATTAGCACTCACCACCACATTAAAAATCACTGCTGTTGAAGTTAAATAAATAAAATGAAAAAGATCAGATGGTTAGATGAGTGAGTGACAATGCAAATGAGTTACTTTCAAATGTGAATATTTCTTTTTGTAAATAATTTAAAAGTTCTTTCCTGTTGGATCTGATTCAAAAAAATTTCTTCTCATTAGCATAATTTTGTTTTCTTTCTAGCTGCACTTCTAACCACAGTCAAAGCCTGTGATTAAAAATAAAGGTACTGGTTTAAAATAAAGATGTATGAGATTAATAATAAAATATATGAGTTGTTAATTTCTCTGATGCCATCTCATATATAGCTCAGTCTGATGAAATTATCAATCCTTTAGTGTTGCTTGAGCCTCTGGTAGATTTGTTAAAGAACTCAGGTTGGTTTGTTGTGCCAAAGGTGCGCATTAAAAAGCCTATGACTGTGTTTAGCAGGAATAGACAGTTTTGCAAGGAGCCCTTACAGACAGGCCAACAGCTGGGTGCCCAAGATGAGAAAGCTAAATTCTCATCATTACAGAGAGTCCCTCTACATCACAGGTAATTCATATCCAAGAAGCAGAAAAGAGGAACCACCACTGTGAAACCCAAACAAGTATATAGGAATGAGCAACAGCCAACTGTCTTGTGCCAGCACAAATGCTCCATTACATGTGGGAAAAGCGCCCCTCCAGAAATTTTTGTGTGTGTGTGTATGTATGTGT
>VYZS01021543.1:28055-43188 GCA_013400695.1 Neodrepanis coruscans
GGAAAAACGGCTTTAGGTTTAACCTACAACAACCTTCATCTCTAATATGAGAAAAATACTAGCTTTTGACCAAGAAGAAGCAAAAAACTAAGAGCCTGTGGAAGACTGGTATAGCACACAAAAGGGTTAGACTTCAGCAAGTGTCCTATGAAGCACATCAGACTTGTTAACAGTCACAGAATCATAGAATCACAGAATTAACAAGATTGGAAAAGACCATTGAGATCATCAGGTCCAACCTGTTACCTGACACCATCCCATCATCTAAATAATGGCACTAAGTAACTCATCCAATCTCTTCTTAGACACATCCAGGAATGGTGATTCAATCACATCCCAGGGCAGCCCACTCCAATGGGAAGTCACTCTCTCTGTGAGAAAGTTTTTCTAACATCCAGTGTAAACCTCCCCTGACACAGATTAGGAGTGTGTCCTCTTGTTTTGTCACTAATAGGCTGAGAGAAGAGACGGACACCCACCTGGGTACAACCTCCTTTCAGGTAGTTGTAGAGAGCAATAAGGTCTCACCTAAGCCTCCTCCAAGCTAAACCCCAGCTCCCGCAGTCACTCCTCATAGGGCTTTTGCTCCAGCCCCTTTACCATCTTCGTTGCCCTTCTCTGGACACATTCAAGCATCTCAGTATCTTTCTTAAACTGAGGAGCTCAGAACTGAACACAGTTCTCAAGGTGTGGCATAACAAGTGCTGAGTATAGGGGAAGAATAACTTCACTAATTCTACTGGTCACACTATTCTTGATACAGGCCAACAGGCCATTGGCCTTCTTAGTCACCTGGGCACATTGCTGGTTCATGTTAAATTTCCTGTCAACCAGTACTCCCAAGTCTCTCTCTGCCTGGCCACTCTCCAGCCACTCAGACCCCAGCCTATAGATCTGCATGGGGTTATTTTGGCCAAAGAGTAGAACCCAGCACTTAGACTTGTTAAACATCATGTTATTGGATTCAGCCCATCTATCCAGCCTGTCAAGGTCCCTCTGCAGAGCCCTTCTACCCTCTAACAGATCAACACTTGCTCCCAGTTTGGTGTCATCTGAAAAGTTACTAATGATGGACTCCATCCCCTCATCCAGATCATCAATAAAGATATTGAACAGAACTGGTCCCAGCACTGAACCCTGGGGGACCCCACTAGTGACTGGCCGCCATCTGGATGCAGCGTCATTCACCACCACCACTCTCTGGTTATCCAGCCAGTTCTTAACCCAGACCCTTAAGCCATGAGCCATCAGTTTCACCAGGAACTGACTGGTTTATTATGTACTTGCTAAAAGAAATGAAGCTTTGTGCATCAGACAAACGAAGGCACAGATATGGTGTGATTAGGGAAAACATGAGTGATTTGTCAGATGATAGGGAGGTTGTAGAAATCATGAAATAGGATCCATGGCAAGCTGCTGGAGAAGAGGATGCTGCAGAAAAAAAGGAAAAATAATAAGAGCTAGAATAAGTTAAAGCAGGGAGGAGAAAGATATGGACATGGACAAGCACAAAGCGGAAAGACATGCTAAGGAGAGGATACAGGGAAAGAATGTGAAAATGTCACTGAAACTGTAAAATAACAAGGACTACGGGAGGAAATTGGCATTCAGTGTCAGGAAACAGAGGAAGACCATTTGGGAAGCAGTTTGGTTTTCACAGCACTTTATTTAGACAGTTAGGCAGGTCAGAGTATGCAAACAAAGAAAAATGCAAATGTTTGTCTTGAATGGAGAAGTGCATACAAGATAGATACTTAAATACATGTGGTGGGTTAATTTGGATAAAGGATGAAAGTGCAGTGGAAGAAGGGAAAAAAAACTAGACAACGTTTTACAAAGCTGAGGAATATGAAGGTTTTTCAGAACATTTAATAGAAACTGATCAAAGCCTAATGGAACGTGTGAAGACTAATGAATGCAGATGAATTACCATGTTGCCACAACTGGATCCTTATTAATACAAGATGTAGGTACACTTTGTTTTTTGTTACAGACTATTGATTTAAGTACAGTGTGAGAGGAGAGAGAAGGGTGTGAGAATGCTACTAAAAACAGTAGATGCTATTATGAAATCTCTTATGTTCATTATTTATCTGGACTCAACTGTGATGTTCAGCTCAATGCAAAACTTCATAGATCCAACAAACCTCTAAACTGCCCCATTGAAACTGAATATTTACTTGGATAGTTCTAGCCACTGCTGCTCCAAGCGTCCAGAGACCAAATCTTTGGAGCAGTTCCTAAACTCCTGATCAAAGCAGCTCCTTTCACCCAACTTAAGGTCTTGCCTTTCTCTCTGGAAAAATGCACCAGTCTCAGACACTTTCTGCCTATACTGCTCTAGCTTGCTCACTGTCTCCCCTTCTATTTATCCTATTTTTTGCCTCTTTGTCTTTTTCTCCAGTGTTTGGAGACGCTGCACTAACTAGATTGAAGGTTAACCATACTGAGCAAAAAGAAACTATGATGGGTGGTGGAGCCCCAATAATCTATTCTATTCAAACAGAGTTCCCTGACCTGGCCACTCCCATGGTTACTGAAAAAGGATCAGACCATGGTCTTCAGGGGCTTCATCAATAGAAGCCGAGGAAGAAATTGTGAAACAAGCATCTACCCTATCTTTTTACTTTAATCCTACTTCTGACTGTATTCCATGTGGATGTGCTTTCTAATCAATTAAATATTCTGTATGTAATATATAGCCTTTAACAAATAACAGGTTAGGCTGGGTGGTGGATCAGATGGGATGCCTGAGTACCAGCAGCCAAAGAGAGAAGAGGACCATGGGTTTGAGAGGGCCACAGATTTGGGAGTCAGTAGCAGAAGAGGCTGGCATTTTAGGCCAGCTACTACGGTGCCATATTGCATTTGCATATGTTCAACTGCTAAAGAAGGGCCAGCCAGAATGGCTGATGAGCAGAGTGGGAGACCAGTGGTTGAGTGAGGCCATCCACCTAGGGCCCCAGAGGTGTGTGGGGAAGCAACAGTGGGGCGATTACATCCCAGGAACAGCTCCTGGATTCTGAGAATCCTGGGCCAGCTGCAGGTGTGACCCATACTCTGTGTCTACCACTCAGCAGCTGAAGAGGACTGGAGCCATCTGCAGTGCTCATGTTTGTGGAAGTGTGTTGGGGTTTCTGTGTGTGCTGACAAAAGCACTACATGCTTACTGTGCTGGGCTCTGTGTGTGTGCATGTGCGCGTAAAGATGTGCACACAGCATGAACATAAGCTCAGCCACCATCCTCCCTGCACCTGGGGACATGATACTGCAGAAGACTTGTTCATGGGGCTGCCACAGAAAATACCTATCTGGACCCTGTAGCTCTGTCTTTATCTATCTATCAATCTATCTATCTGTCTGTCTATCTATCTATCTATCTATCTATCTATCTATCTATCTATCTATCTATCTATCCATCAATCATTTTTTATATTTTTAATATTTTTATATTCACATTTTAATTTATATTTATTTTTATGTATTCTCTTCATCTGGGTCCTGAATGTATTTGAAAGATATTTTTCTTTTTTCAATTTATAAGTGTTGTCTTGATGTCATTTGTGGAGACTCTTTAATTATAAATATCAACTTTGTATAGACAAGGAGATTCTAGCAAGGGACTGGTTTATTTTCCTGGCATGTCTTAAAAAATCAGTGATTTAGAGTCAGTGCTAGAAGAATTGGCTTGTGTAGAGGATGATGAGATACAATAGAGCTTTGAACACATTTTCATTTTAATAAAATGATATTTTCAAAATCTAGAACAATTCTAAAGTCTTAGTCACATTATAATGCACAAAGCATTTAAATATCATAAAATTGCCTCTTAATACTTTGTTTAGTTGATGCTTGTCTTGTATTTTCTTGCACCAGAGTAAGTATAAATGGATTCAAGCATTGAGAAAGACACTGGTTTGGTTTAATAGTAGTATTTCCTAAGCTGTGTGTCCCCATGGAATTCTTATACTTAAGGGGACTGTTAAGTGTCACTTTGTGTGGTACCGGAGAATGAGAGCTGAAATATTTTTTATTTGTCAGGAATTGGAATGGATTAATACTTGTATTTTTTTTAGGTTCAAGGATGTAGCAGAACAAGCTAATACTGCACCCTCCTATTTTACTAAGTTGACTAAATTAAATCCTGTCAAAATTGACAATGTTTTCTTTTATGTAATTTTTAATCAGTTCTGGATTAATCCCTTCATTTTATATTTGTTATAAATAAATGCTACCCATGCCTGCATAGTATCTAAGTGTTTTAAATCTCCTTGAACTTTTAAAATCTCCTTGGAAGATTGTGTAGAATGTGCTTGAATTGAATAACAATGAAAGTTGAAAGACATATTAAGGATTCAGTCTTGCTCTCTAACCAAGCCCAGTGTATCATATAATACCTACAGCCGGGGTATCAGGAGTGTCCATAGTGACAAAATTCCTTTATTTACAAATCCTGCCTTACTCAGGTGTACTCAGATATTGCATACCATTTTAGGTAAGATTTTCAGTCACCGCTTCTAATCTTTTTAAGATGCAGTGGTAATAAAAGCTATAACTAATATAGGCTGATATATTCTGAGTGCCTCAGTTGTCACCATAATCACAGGACCTGTGATTTTCCACGCTTGCATTTCATTTTGTGCTAAATTTCTTTGAAAACTTAGAAAATCCACTTTTGCCAGTTCTGTGAAGAAGATTAAGGCAGCACAGCAGTATGTTTTAATAAAATTTAAAATAATTTCTGACTTTTTCTAGGAGGGGTTTGTGCTGTTGGATTGTGCAGCAAACATTGAAGTTTGGACAATTCAGCTCAGAATTCACCCTTTGTTATTAATAAATCTGTGTACATTGAAGGATTCTTAACTGAGGGAAATCTTTGAATATTTAATTAAGGATATCAAGAGGTATGAGTCAGATATTTTCTAATGGATATAATTAAGCAAATGCCAAAAAAGCACTTCTGGAAGACTCCGAAGTAGGAAGAGCCAAGTTCTTTGTTAGCATGGACAGACAGTTCATGTTTTCAATGGTAGAAAATAATATCTTTGCTGCAAGAAGAGTTATTTTAGTATGAAACAAATCAGGAATGTTCCAGCTGTCATTTATTCATACATATATGAAATGTGGCCATGTCATAAAAAAGTCTTAGACATTCCAGTAAACTTCAGTGAGATCAGTCTATAAAAAAACCAAATAATAGAACTTTAAAAAGCTATGAGATCTTTCTGACTTTGAAATAAAAATTATCTAGAAAATACTTCAGAAAAGTCCAGTGCTATTGTAAAACTATTAAATGTAGTATCACAGCTCTACACTTGAAAAAAGTGTGAGGGACTGAAATAAATTCAATGGCTTGAAAAAACTCTTTGTGTGGGGGAGGAGGCAGATCAAGTTTCCAAGGGTGGAATAGTGTTTTGCCCTCATACCCCACTTTCCTGAGAGCCTATAGTGCAGCAGTCAGTCAGGGGTACATGGGAGCACTGCCCCACATCACACCCCCTGGAGCCTCTAACACAGCCTCAGAATGGCTAGCAGACCAGCAGCGTCACCTGGAGTGCATGGCCACAGGAGTCCAGAGAAAATAAAACTAACATTATGAAACCTCCATGTTGTCCTTAGATTGTAGTAGCCCTGTTGTCCTTGGATTTTAGTAGCTAGTTCTACACAGGATCTATGGTGATATTTATAATGGTTTCTTTCTCTCTCTTTCCCTTTTTTTACTTCTTCTCCTAATTTGTTTTCTTGATGTTTAGGTAACTTTAACCTGGATTTGTTGGAATTTGCTAAGTCAATGCTTTGTGAAATGCTCTCTGTTGATTGGATGTTTGCTTTAAACTTTTGCCGAGTTCCCTTATTTTCCAAGGTTTGCCAGTAAAATGTCATAGCTTTTTTCCATAAATGGCCTCAAAGAATCTAAGGCTCTTTCAATAAATCCATCATGTGGATTTTGGGGCCTTATGTCTTTTTGGTATATAATCCCTTTGATGAGCTTCTGAGATGAGTCTGAGTTCTTACAACGAGTAATTAATATATGAGTAAAATGTTTGCAGATAATTTCAAAATACTTCACAAACTTCCTAGAGATCTTTTTCATTTAAATTGTGTTTTCATACTTTGACTAATGAGGATTTATAGAATATTGCATCTTAAATCAATTTAGCCTGAACGAGAATGACCACATTATTTTAATGTATTCATCAGTGTATACTTTTATGGTGGAAACTGTATACAATCCATATTTTCTATATGAAAAAGCTGGTGGTAAAAATTGTTGTAAAGTATTTGCTGATCTTCATCTGCTATGTAGATATACCATAAGTGCTCTTATGGTCCATAGAACAGGTAGGTGATGCTCATCCAGCATCCATTAGTCATGATATATATGGCAGTGGAGCAATGGGAGCTTGACTTTTAGAAGAAGAGTGTCTGATGGAACAGCATAGTAAATGTACCTGATTGATTGCTATGGGCAAGTTCAGTTTTCAAGTTGGTATGGAAATTGCAGCAAGATTGATTAAAGAATGTAAATTTACATCCAGAAGAATGGCTAAAAATTTGTTTTCTTGCTTAAGTACTTGTCTCCATTTTCACATTTCAGTTTTTTCTGAACTGAGCTAGTACCAGTAAAATTCAAATATATACATAATTTTTTGGGGTCAGGAATTGATCCAGTTTACAATTAATCTATCAGAATACCAGTTAGTTTGCTGATCCAGCTCATCAGGCAGCCACTGAAAAGAAGACACAGCACAAAAAAAGTAGCAGGAATGAAACCATCCCCTTTTTGGCAATGGCCACCACTTACATCAGTGTAGAGTGATCACAGACTTATAAGCAGAGTGAGCCAAGGATTTTATTTCACCCAGTCTCTCAATGGCAGAATGACAGATTAAGGCAACCAGTTACAATAACTTCTGTGCACTGTTGCAAGAGCCTCTGACACTATTTGGTATTGCTCTAAAAGATTCCTCTTTGAATCAAGTGTTAACAGAAAGTAACACTTAAATTCTATTCTAGTTTTCACAGTGACAAACAAAAGCTGTAGAAGACAACCCATATACATTTTAAATATAAAGGAACATGCATGTTAGTAGTAAGGTAAGCTCATGATAATGGTTTTTAAGACCAACCGGTGATGACTGAAAGCTTGAAATAGGTATTACTGTTAAGAACAGGGGGAGCCTTGGAGTTTGTTGAATTCCCAGCGGGAAGAAAATTCTTTTTTGCAAGGCTGAATGGGGCCTTGTTGAGTGAATGAGTGTCAGGGTCCAGCCTGTGATGGTAAAGATGGTAGTTAGAAAAGTAAAACCATATTTTTGCACGTGTACAAAATACTTTTGCTCTTTGAGACAGTAAATGTGGGGCACTTGTGGTTACATTTATTATCTGGCATCTCATTTGGACCTAATATAGTAACTTCGGAATGCCACATCTAGTCACTTCCGTGGCATATTCTGGGTGTTAGTGAACAGAACCCTAGGTGTTTTGGTATAAAGCAGAAAGCTAAAGGATGAAAAGGAAGACACACAAAGTCCTTGGCATCTGGTTAGTTGACAGTGCAGCTCTTTAGTTGTCTATAGATCAAAGTCCTAGTCTCAGGAGACTATTAACACATTCCAGCAAAAAAAGTTTATCGTTTTAGCTATTCACTGTGGCTTTTAGAATGTACTGTTGAGGAGGAAGACAAAACAGGGAAAATAAAATCATGAATTGTAGATGGGTAGGGTTCTATTGGAGGGTTGAGAAGAGGGGATGTGGGGGATCTCTAAGTAAAGCATAGACCCTGGAAGAGAGTCCTGAGCAAGTGGGAAGGTTTAATATTGGGTCTGGAGGGGACATGGAGCTGGGAGGAGAGGGGAGAAGGGTGAAAGCTGGACTCGTGAAGCTGGGACTGGAGAGTTAAACACTGGGCATGGGTGTAGGTCCAGGAAGGGAGAGAAGCCTTGGCCTAGCAGAAGGAATGTACACAGATCACAGAATGGATAAGGTTTGGAGGAACCACAGTTGGTAATCTGGTCCAACCTTCCTATTGAAGCAGGGTCATCTTGGAACACATTGCAGAGGATCATGAACAGGTCAACACAGTGCTGCAACATAACATTAGATACACAAAGCAATGGAAAAAAAACCTAAAAAATATTGAGTACTGGTAAAAAAAATCATGGGCTAATAGGAACAATAAGACGAAGATGTGCTAATAACGGCACTGGATAGTAGTAACAGCACTTTCACAACAGCAGGAACTTCATCACACAAGAGAAAAATTTGCCTATTTCTGTGTATTTTATACCATACCGTTTTTTGGCTATTAAAGGTCTAATCTGAAACCCATTTGGTATTTGACTGGTATAAGTGCACATTGGGTAAAGCCTTCAAAGATTAAAAGATTGGTCTACTTCGTTCCTTTCTGTCAATAGCAAAGTAGGTAAGAAAAAAATATACATCAGTTCTCACCATCATAATAACCTCTGTTTTAACACATAAATCAGTGCTTGATTTATTATATCCCTGTTCTGGAAAAGTTATTAGTACCATAGAACTAAACTACAGAGAAGAAAAAAACCACAAGAAAGCATCCAGAATATATAAATGCCACTTGCAATAATAAAGAACTAAACAATTTCCTTTAAAGATCACAGTTTGTCAAACACTGAGATGAATTATGTCCTATTACATTAAGAGCTAAAAGCAGCAGCTGGCACACTCTGTCCTTGACTTCCACATTTATTCAGATGTAGATCTGAATCAAAGTGATAGCAAGTAATATGGGAAGAAGCCTTCACAATTTCTCATGCAACCTGGCTGGATATGCTCTCATACAGTTCACACTGGATGGCCAAATAGTCACTCAAGGACTGTGCCAGGGTTCCTAGTAATTTCAGACAGTATTGGAACTGGATCAGGAATTGCAGGGTTTATTTAAAACAAGGAATAAGCTTCAAGTGGCTATGGCTGGGAAGAATATGTTTGAAAAGTTTGAGTACCTGTTTTAGATACCATCAGCACCTACTTGGAAGTAACCTCATTTCTTCATTGTAATAGAATGCTAGCTTCAAGGTCCACACTTTGCTGGGCAGAACGGCAAAATTTGCAAGTTGCAAGGATGTGCAAATTCTGGTCCCCTGTAAAGATGTTTTACATAAGGAAATTGACATCAAGCCCAGCTCCATTGACCTTTCTGGCCTCTCCCGCAGTAACAGAAAATTATTGACAACATACTTATTGGTTATATGACAGTGGCAGAGTCTCTTGGGGCATAAGGAATCTTGGAGAAGATAGGTGAGATAACAGATAGGGTCATTGGGTTAGGATTCATCTCCTAAATTCATCTGAAACAAACAGCAGTCTGATGACACTTTCATGCAGAAACATTGACAAGAACTACCATAGCTTAATAGTTGAAAGATGAGATCTGTATCAAACTATGTGTTGTAGGTTGAAGCTAAAACTGGTCTTTTTCCCCTTTTCCCACCCTCCCCCAGTGCGGGGTCCCGGCCAGCCCAGTGCGGGGGCCGGCGTGCAGCCGGCCTGTGGGCCGGGACAGGCGGCGCCGGGGCCGGTGCATGGCTGGCATGCAGGCTGGGGCAGGCGGTGCTGGGGCCCGTGCATGGCCGGCCCTGGGTGCGGTAGCGTGTGCCTGTAGTCCCAGCTGCTGGGGAGGCTGAGCCCGGCGGATCGCTTGAGCCCAGGAGTTCTCGGCTGCAGGGCGCTGTGCTGAGCGGGTGGCCGGGGCTGGCGCAGGTCGGGGTGGCCCGGGGGGCAGTACCAGGACCCTCCGGGACACCACACGGGGCCACGGGGGACCTGCACTTNTGTCGGGTCTCTCTTGTCAGTACCATGCCTCCTAGTGGTAAAACCACGACACTATGAAAAAGACAAGGCTCAGGAAATTTTCTCTAGCTCTTTGGGATGAATGAGAAGATCTGGCATCTGGCAAAGCCCAGCATCATGCATGGAGGGCTTTGATACCAGATGCCTCAGATATGTGACATTGCAGTTCCTTTGATGAAAGTGTACATTATTTTAAGGTAGAGGGCTGGATGAGATGCTGGAATAGATCCCTTTCTTCTATCTGGTCTTTTCTATTCCCTACTTCGTTTCAGCTGGGGTCTTGGATGAGCATGGAACTGGATGACCGTCTTTGTGCATAAATTGTCTGTGATATATGCGCCTTGTCCTCTCCATGGGTCCTCAGTGAGTATATGAGATGCTGGGGTTATATTTGTATTCTTAGTGCAGTTTAATCTTTCAGGTTATGGTATATATCTGTTCTCTGTTATTTAAGTCAAGCTGAGAGAACCATATAGCAGTATATAGCATATAGCTGGGATGAAAGGGCATGTGGCTTGTGAGGTGTTCAGACTCTGAGAGAGGTGTTTCAGCCAAGTGTCCAGGAGTCTTCTGTGTTGTGCCTAGACAGGCTTTACTATTGTACCATCTATTTTTACCAAGGGGCAAAAATGTCAACCACATTCAAATTGTGGTTTGTGGGGTTTTTTCCCCAACAAAAACGATATAGATTAGGAATTGAAAATTTCTTATTTCTATAACACAACAGCATTTTCAAAGCATTGAAATGCTTATGGAAACACAAAAAGAGCAGCATTATGTTAGAATGAGAAAAGTAAACCATAGGTCTATTCTGTCTACTACTACTATCCTCATGAAAAGAACAAAACTTAAACAGGTGTTTTAGACAGTGAAAAGCATTGAATAAGAACAATGTATGGAACAACAGTATGTAAAACTGCTCTCACTTCTTTCCAGAGACATGGGTGTCAGAGTTTGACTGATACTGGTAACAGTCCAAATTCAGATTAGATAAGAGTCAAAAAGGTTTCAGAAAAATCAAAATAGTCAAAAAACAGTAACATGTCACAGACTTGGCATAAAACATATTATAAATATGTTTGCCTTTTATATTTTGCTTGTACTCTTGCAAGAGGAGACATCATTGTTGCATCTTTTCTCATGGGAGGCTAATGCCTTCTAATGCATTTTTAACATATATGCTCTGTTTCTTGCAAGCAAATTGTAAAAGGTTACTTGGAAGAATCTTTTTCTCAAAGTCCCTTTAAGTGTTTACATTAAAAAATTGATTGAAAAGATAATGGTTTATTAGTCTTCCTCAAAATCAAAGATAAATTATTACAGTAAATATTAAATAAATAAATAAGCAGGTGAAAAGCCTGGTGATTCTAAATAAATCACAGCTCATCCAAATATCTATATCTATCTATCTATCTATCTATCTATCTATCTATCTATCTATCTATCTATCTATCTATCATCTATGTATATATTTGGCCATACAGTCCAGTGCATATAATGCTGTTCTTATTTCCTTGCCTTATTTAGGTAAACATTCCTCAACAAAAAAGCATATCTTCCTCTGCCTGGAAGTGTATTGTATTAGTAATTCTGCAGCACACAAAAGTGATGAACATTCAGTGTGTATGCTAAACTGCTAAGAGACATAAGACATTTATTATAAATAAGTTCCAAATAATTAGTGTAAAAGATCATGAAATGTACAAAGGACAAAAAATTGCTTGAGATATATTGCAAACAGGCAGAGGTCCAGGACATTAACAGGCAATCTGCACTATGGCTGTTCCCTCAGGGTTTTTTTACAGATGGTTCATATTTCTAGGTTAGAAATGTATGCTATATGAAAAGAAAAAAATCTTTTAAATTTTTCCCACTATATCATTTGAGTTTTGATCTTTCTTACATCTGTAGTCCTTGAGAGATAGGCAATTGGTTTATTATTGTTGTTACCCCCTCATTTTGGAAAAGCTCTGCCTCTTAAAGCTCCAATTCCACTTTAGAGAAACTTCATTTTGTTGATGGGTCACAGCAACAACTACATTCCAGAAAACATAAAGATAATGGCAACTAGGTCAAGAGTTATAGGGATAAGGAAAAGAAATGAATAATTGAATGTACAGAGCTCTAAATTTTACAAGTGATCTGACATCTGTGTCAACATGGGGCATTGCAGAGAGAACTAGAATATCTGTTTGGGACTTCTCTATATCATATGCCAGAACAGTTTCTGTTATCAGATTTTTTTGATGAGGCAAAGTTCATTGTTTCTAAAGGATTTGTATTATTTATTCTCTATATGAAGTTAAGCTGATAACAAACTGTTTCATTAAAAAAAGGTCTAGGGAAAAAACTGTCTATAAGAAAAATGAAGGAGAAATTCAATATTCTTTGAGGTTGGTTGACTTTTCTCTTTTTTTTTTTTAAACATGGTATAATTACAAAAGATGTTCCAGATTTCTGACAAGGCTCATGCCCTATTTAATGCTGTGAGGTCAATTTATTCTGTGAAGCACATCCTATTCCAGATTAGTACTGCTCAGTTGCTGGTCTTTGACATCAGGTTTGGGCATGCTAACACTATTATTCATTCCATGTGGTGTTGATATGAAAAGAAATAAAGGTGAATTGTTTATAAGGATGAGTTTTCAAATTAGCCAGTAAATGAATTAAACACAGAAAAAGTTGATAACATTTATTGAACCACAGAAAGGCAAAGTAAAGCTATGAAGCAGTATTAGACCACCCTTAAAACTTCCTAGTCCTCTTAAGGGCTGAAAAAAGAGTTGCCATCATTAAGTGGCCAGGTAGATTCACAAAAAAACCCTAAACCCGATGATACCATACCTCCACAAGTTCACAGGAAAACCTTCAGAGAAAAAGTAATTTAGCTACTTGAATCCTTGTGCTTTTTTGTTCAAAACTCACTCTAAACCTTTGAAAATGTGCGAGTATTTCTTTTTAAATAATGATCATTTAACATAGTGTTTCAGAAGAGACTGCTTATGTCTTTAATCTAGCAATGTTCTTGTTAAGATCCCGTAAGGGAACAAGCTCCTTGTTAAGCCCCATGAACCTAGGTCAAATTTTCCAATTTTGTACTGGCCCCAATTCAAAGCCACTGGACACAATATAAAACCTCTTGTTGACTTCATAGTCTTTGAATCAAGGCCACTGAGTGAAGCGTATGAGAGACTTTCTAACCTGAAAGAATGATCTTCTCTTTAAACTCCCTCCTGGGGAAATGTCACATACTTTCAGTGACTATTCAGAGGTTTTGTTAAATACAGTTGGTATGTAAGTAATTAGTATCATGCACCAAGGTTAAGATTTCTTTATCAAAATATGTATGTCTGTGTACCCTGCTGGGAGTATGGGGTGATTGGAAAGTATCAGACCTTTTGGTCATGTATTAAGAGAGAATCACATATGTCTCATATGCAAAGGGTCAGTTATAAAACCTGTTATGTAGCTTGTCTGTGGGAGAAATACTTTATCAGCTACATTGACATCAAACATACCAATGCAACAAGTATGGTACATTGAAAAACAGATGCAGGAAAATATAACTAAGTTACCTGCAAACTTCAAGCAGAAATGATGACACCATTCTAAGTGTATTGTGATTTGCTACACAGTGCTGCTTCCGATAGCCTTGATATTCTGTTTTTCTGGATGCATAAGAAACAAACCTCGGTTAAATCATTCTAAAGATAGGTGCAGTCAAAGTTTCATTTTAGATGGCGGGTTTGTCACAAGTTTCTATGAAGTCTTACTTCAATTTAATATTTAGCTATGTTAAATACATTCCTGAAGGGGAAAATGAGACAACTTCTAAAGAGAAAGCATCCAAATTGTTGTGGTACATGTCTGTCTTCATGACAGTGTTCACAATTCTTTAGGTGAATCAGTAATAGCATTTTTTTCTTTTCCCAAGAAAATAGTAAGGACATATGAAAAGAGCAGATGGTTCGGACAAAGGAGAAATGTGGTGAGATAGAGGAGAATTTTTTTTCTGAACATTTTCCTGAAAGTAGTTATTCTTAAAACTTAGGGTAAGAGAAAAATATTTTGTCATCTAACCCCTTTTGCAATATTTCAATATCCATTAAAATTCTACTCTCTAATCAGAGTATATTTTGTATGTAATCAAAGTCAAATGTCTGATGAAATCTATCTAAAAGAAATACTTGAGGCTGGCTGCAATTTATTCATGCAAATATGCTGATAACATTAGATGAAACACATATACAGGCACATCATTTGAAGTTTGTTTATCCCTATGAGCAACCAGGTTCAGTATTAAAGCAATGAATACTACTTACCTGCACTACTAAGGCATATAAGAAACATAAAAATAATAATATAAAACTAATCTATGTAATGGTAATTTTTGAGAAAATGAAGAAAACAAGAGAAATACCCTGAAAAACACAAAGGAATTGTGTGCTTCTCTGTTCATGTCTTCCAGATTATTGTATGAAGCACAATGCACAAGCGAGTACAGATGTTGGAGGCCAGTTTCTTGGGAATTTTATCTGTGTCTGATTTGTAAAAGCTCAGGGTCTACTATTAATGAAAAAATATTGTCATTTAAGAGCTTACCCAGGTTAGACATTGGTTAGATATGGACCACAGTTGCATCTTTAAGAGATGTTTTCGGTATTGGTAGACAATGGTGCTCACTTTTAGAAATTCATTACTGAGATAAAGTTTTTTTTCCAATAGTCCTACTGAAGTCCATTCTTATTTTCAAAACTGATTAAACTAGCTTTTTAATGTAATACCAAGACACAGTCATCTAGGAAATTAATGTTCTGATGATGTGGTAAATTCCTCTGAGCTGTATCAGTTCTATTTGATTAACTTGAGTTGAGACAATAAAGAGTTTTAAATTAAATCAATAAAAGTTATTTTACTTAGATGAGGATGATTCTTCACAGAGCAGTGTCTCTTCAGCACAAAAAAGTGAGAGTTATTGTTTTCAAGACAATAATTTTTAGTTTTGTTGCAAGTTAAGTAATAAACCAACAACCTTCCTGCCTCTCTTTTCTCCTAGCTAAATATTGATTAACTGAAGGTGAGTTCAAGCACTTAAAGAGAGGCTTTTTAGAAGAGCAATGCGTTACACATTGTTATTTCAGTGCAGAAGATAGGTGTTCCATCATCCCTCTACACAGTTATGGCTTGATGGAGCAGTATGTTATAAGGCTGTCTGAGGGAAGCCAAAAATATGTCATAAGTAATTGTCAAAAAAAAAAAAAGAGGGGAAGAAAAAAAAGGAAAAACGCTATGGAATTGGGGT
>VYZS01021544.1:11601-25847 GCA_013400695.1 Neodrepanis coruscans
ACAGAAACGGAAATAGAAAAGCAGCCGAGATGAAGAAGAACTGTCTGGAGTGGAAGAAATTACTGAAGTTCTTTTGCCTTGAGAAAACTTCTACAAATGAAGCATGTTTTCAAAGCCATTTTTAAACTTGCTTTCACTGCGTTTATCTGTATACTTTATTGATATAGTTGTTATTAGCTATATCCTTCCCAGGCTTTGAATAAGATTCACAAGCAGTAGTTCCTATGTTAAGAGATTCTGATTCAGAGGTTTGATTTTTCCTCTCTAGTTTCTCATAGATTTGATTTAGTTTTGTGTTCTATTCATTCGTTTTCTGCCCCAAGTCTATTTAGTGAAATATGTATTCCTTTTCATATATACCTTACCTTTGACCCTCCTGTTCTCCCCTTCTGATTATCTTCCTGTTTTTTACATGCCCTTCCTCCTCCTCCATCCCTTATAGGGCTGCTCCTTTGCTGTTTCAGTTCATTTGTAAAATGGACTAGTCCTGTCTTCTCTCTGCCTAGCAGGCTTCCCTTTGAAGCTCTGTAGTCCTAATTTAAAACTGTCTGGCTGTCCTCAAGCATTGTCTGCAATAGGGGAAGATGCTGTGCAACTCTACTTCAACAGCTCTTTTGGTCTGAAGTTTAGTCAAGTTGTACCACTTAAAACACTAATACTATTGAGGCTTTTGTGGAGCTAGAAAAGTGCAGAGATAGTTTCCTGTGGGGGAGACCTCAGCGTCACTTGTCTTTGACAAAAGAAGAACTCCCATTTATGTGAATCAAATAATGTTTAGCAATCAGAGACTGATTGGGAAACATATGCATCCTGCCTAAATCTACTGTGAAATGAGATGCTAAAAACTGCAGCAGGTGGGCAGGGCAGTAAAGAAAAATATTATCAAGGAACAATACTTGTATCTGTAGTGTATAGGTAGAGTATGAGCTAAAGTTTAGGTAGTGTATTGGGGATTTTACAAGAGGCTTACCTTTACTTAAAGTAGCTTATTATGAAATTTTGCCTGTGATTTAAGTCTAGAAAGGATAAACTTGGCCCACAAACAGGATGAAAATATCCCACCGGTGTTTGTGGAGCAATGTGATTCTAAGAGGGGTATTAGGTAAAGCACACCTCTCTTAATACAGTTGGAAAAACTGGGGCAAAGGCCCAAAGATGGAAGTCAGTCAGTGGCAAGGGCAGCAATAACATCTCCTCATCCTGGTCCTACATGTCAGCCGTTTAGGTTGTGTGTTTTTTCTACTACACAGAACAGTGGTGCATATCACAAATGCTGAGAAGTTGTATTCTGTAGCTCTTCGAATCAGAAATTGGCAAGGTAAATGTTTTGTTTTAAAACTATGTTTGTGCAGATTTTAGTGTAGGGAGATTAATTTGTCACTAAGTAACATCACTTCATCTGATCTTTTTAAGTACATTTAGAAGTTACTGCCTTGTTACAGCTCTAATTCTAACTTTAGTTTGATCAACCAAAAAAATAAATATAAGGAACAATTTGAGGCAATATCAGGGTGAGGTGGTGATGGTGGGGAAATAGCTTTCTTTTAGCTTTTTTCTAGCTAGCTTAAACTTGTCCATTTCTACTCACTGCATGCTTGGCACAAAATAAACTTGTTTTCTCTGTTCAACTAACACTCTCCTTCATCTTCAAAAATCCACTGATTAAACTGTGATTAAAATACAAGCTTTCTTGTGGTTGAGGATTGTTGGCCAAGCTACAGGAGAGCAGGGCTGAAATCCTGATCCAGTAAAACAAATCTTTGTTCTTTGATTCATTACAAGAAACACTCGTAGAGTAAGTTTGTCTGTTCCAGATTGGCAGTTTTGCCTTGAACAACATATGAACAGCCTTGAACAGCCCTCCCATGTGTGGAGGGCTGTACTACCTGATGGAAAAAAGGTTTAAGATGAGAAGTAAGAGCAGCAAAGCTTCAAAGCAGCTAGAAGGGGACTCTGCTCAGGATTTGGTTATGAATATAATATGCCTGTCTCCTGTCTGCCAGACAACCATGCACTTTTCAGCATCTCTGAGTGTCAGGAGCTTGTTTTACATCACAGTGGAGCAGTAGTAACTGCAATGACTATCAGGAATACTTCACAGTGTTTCTTGTAATGTTTTCGAGGCTTCTCTGTCAGTTACTGATTACCCTGATCTTCGGTTGTAATTGCTGGCCTGAGTAGAGCATTATGTAGCTGGCAGATGACTAAACCTGTTGAAGCGGTGTTCTGGCTATAGTACTGCACTGGCATATAGTAAATTTAACTGTGACAGTCCAAATTCATGCCACCATTACCGCACACACAACTGAAAATACAATTTTGATGAGGACATCATCGTATGAAAATTGTAACATCAATGATACATGTAGAATCCAAATCACAGGAGTGTGAAAGATGTGTCAGGCAATTTCTGGATGTGGCTATTGATACCACAACTAATTTAGTTCCTAAATGATTTTACAGAATTTGAACTGTAGTTCTAACCTGATTCTTCTTATCTCTGCATTCTTGCTGGTTCCAGACAGCTTGTTTTGTCATGTTTTCATAGAAAATACAGTAACAATATTTCATGTGATTTTGTGTGCAAGCAGTGTTAACTGAGCTATGTTTCAATTTAATTTGCAATAAGGGTTAATAAAGTTCTACTGTAACTTCCCTTGGAGTTTGTATTCTTGTAGAAATTGTGATGCACTTTGTCGTAGGTGTTCTTAGTTATTTTATTTTTAGGGTTTTGTAAGGGTGTATGGTTCTGCCAGAGCAGTAGGCAATATCGCTATTTCTGGCTTATATGATCTTAATTAAAGAAATACTTGCAGTGATAATCCTAGTTTATATGATAAAAATCCTATCTGTCACAAACTGACCTAATTTATTTTCATGCCCAATTGATGTTTGGTAACATTGTATGTGCAGCCGTGCTTGCGTCTTTGTTAAGTGGATACCTTGCTTAGAAGAACCCAGATGTTGCTTTGTCCTCTGTTACTGATGTGCTCATAACCTCAACTGCAATCACAATATTTAACTTTCCGTCATAGACTAAGGCTTCTAAATTGTAAATGGGGAAGCTGCCGGGAAACTCCTGGGTAGCTAGATGTGTAGAGTAATAAAAACACCAAGTAGATGGGATTCTTCAGTTTCAGGAGTTAATAGGACAAAATCTTCACACCAGCCTGGATCAGTGGGCAGAAATAATCACAGGTCTTATGCACCAAGATTTTTCCTACTTCCCTTGAAGGCTTCGTTGCCTGTGGTGGTGGCTGAACAGGTGATCTGTGACCTGCCCTCATAGGCACCTGCAGCAGAGCTAGCCTGTGGAGTGGCTCTGCTGCCCTGCAGAATGAGGCCTCTGCTCACACAAAAATGTATGGCTGCATCAGAGAGATGCTGAGAGGCCACATGAGTCCTTCATCCCAAAACATGAGAGCTCCTCTGAAATACATCAGAAATGTCGTTCACCAGGTTATTCAGTTTTTCAATGTTCGTGTCAAAATACGATCCTCCTACGTATAATTAAATGTTTGTGTGCCTTTTTTCATGTTCAGTGATAATATCATCATTTGATTACAAAATATTTATGAAATGTGATAGTCCGGGGTAGAAAAGATAGTTTATCAACTGTATGAGCACAAGAATTTTCTTAAGTGTATCATATACCTGTGGATAAAATACTAGATAGTTTTACATTAACTTGACATTATAAATAGATTTAGTGGAAATGAGGGAGTTCCCCAGTGAAGTTGACTTAATTTTTTATAAATTACTTAACTAATCAGTTTTATATTTTTAGCTATATGTCACCAGCATTTAATTGCTCAGCAGAGGGAGGAGAAAGAGTCAAGTCTCATGAGCAGGAGCAGAACTTCTGCAGCATACCATTGGAAAAATCAGTTTTCCCACAGCAAGCAGTAGCTCTTTCTTTTTTCTATAAATAAAATTTATATACCTGGTCCAATCTCCTGGATATAGGTTATGGGTTGATTTAATTGTTGCACTTGTGCAGGATAACTACATAACAGCACCGTGTTAAGGTTTCTGAGGTAACTCTGGGCCTCGAGGTAATAAAAGTTCATCATGCCTGTGCATCATGCATTATCTCAGCATTCACTAAACATTTTAACACCCCTGAGAGACCAGTGTGGCTGTGCTCTTGTCCCAGCTCCAACTGACCTCAGCAGTTGACCTTCCTGGGTGTAACACTTTAATACTTTTGGTATTGGCTGAGAGTTATTATAGTTTATAACTTTAAAGCCTCTGAGGTTGAAATTAAAATTGAATTTACTTATTTATTTTAATTTTTCAATTTGGACAGTTGCTTTTTGAGACTGGAGGGTGAATTCCATTATTTTACCAAAAATAGTAATTATTGTAATAGAGCCACAATTATTAATAATTGAAATTTGCAACAATTCCTTTGGAAGGACTTACAGCTTGGAGCAGTGGGTTGGGGGCCTCTTGCTTTTCCAGGTGAGATCTATTTTGTTTAGGACAAATCCTGACCTCTCAGTAATAGCCATATGTTTATGTTCAATGGAGTTTTGTAGGTTTTAGAATGACATAGAATAGTTCAGGTTGTAGGTCTCTAGCTGAGTCTACTGCTCAAAGCAGGACCAGGCGTGAGATCAGAACAGGTTGTTACGGGCTTGATCATTTGAGTCTTGAAAACCTCTGAGGACAGAGATGGAATGACTATTCTGGCCAGCCTGTTGCACTGGCCTCATGCATAAAGGAAATACTTGCTTCTCTATTGGGCAAGGTTGGGAAGTCTTTCCAGTTGCTTCTCCCCTGGCTGCTGTTGTTTCAGGAGTCAGAGTTGAGGCTGAAGGAGAAATCTTGTTTAGTTGCTGTAGTGTTCTGCTGGGGCTTTTCAGTGTAAAATCTCTCAGTGAAACATAGGCTGGTGTCAAGATGGGCTGGGGGAGAGAGAAGTGGATTATATGAATGAAAAGAGCAATTAAATAGCAAGAGGCAAACCTCTGTGGCACAAGATTTGCAAACTTTGGAGCATTTCTCTGGGGCCTGTGTTTTAGCCTGTGCCTCATCTCCAGTGATTGTCCCTCCTTGGAGTGTGGGCAAGATGGAAGGAGAGGGCTGTGCCTTGTTTGCTCTTGGTATTGATACATTCACAGATGAACGTGGCAGAGAGGAGGTCCCGAAACTTTCCATGTTACCTTTTTGGAGACAGTGTTTCACTCTCTGCCTTATCCAGTTTAAAAAGTGCTTTTAGGCAGGTGGGGGATGTATCTCCTTGTCTTGCCTGGGAGAGAGGGTGAGGGTGGGCAGAGGTGAGCGTGGATTAGAAAGTGCCAGGCAATGGGGAGGATGGCAGGCATCCAGCTCCAGTAAATGCTGGAAGAGGTGTGCTCCCACTTCTACAGACTGATGGCTGAGATATGGTGCCTGTCCTGCTGAGAGGTGGCAGTACAGCCCTTGGCAGCTGCTAGTTCCTTCTGTTATTTCCAGCACATCTGGATTGCTGCTGGGCTTGACCATGTTGCTGGCCCTGGCCCCAAACCAGTCCAACCCTTTCCTTGCAGGTCAGCTTCCTGGATGTGTTCTATGCCCCTCTTCAGAGAGTATCTCCCTCCAGAGAGGAGGTAACGCAAGGATTCATGAGCTCTGCCAGTTGCAAAGTTCTCTGGAGCTTTGGTGTGTCCGCAGGTGTTTACATCCTGTTGGCACTGTTCCCAGTGACCAAGCTGTGAGAGCCCAAGTCTGCTTTTCATGTGGTATGTTTGGATAAGGGGCCATAGACTCCTGTGGGCCTGCAGGGATAAGAAAAAGGAGAAGGTGGAAGTCTGTTCCCTGCCTTTAGAAAAGAGGAAATTTCACCACATTTCTTCTTTGCAGCTGTTAATAAGATGAAGGGGTGGGAGGAGGACAGGAAAGAGAGTCTACAACATGCTACTTCTGAACTTACAATTATTTTTATTTCTAAGGGTAATCTGCTTTTTTATGTTCCTTTGTTGAATGTGCAATTTTCTAGATATTTCTGGCATTAGAAGCACTGTGAAGTGGCTGATTGCTTTGCTGCAGATTTTTCTTGATTTGCCTGCTGGAAAAGTGGAAACTGCTGAATAGATCAGTTGAAGTGTTACTGTTGTTTTGACAGTGTGGTTTTAACTCTGCAACAGCCCTCTCCCGAGTCAAGAAGCTTGTTTTTCAAAGGCATTTGTATTATTGGCTTGATATGGTCTCACCATATTTTTTCAGTCCTAGTAGTGTTTGAAATATTACATTACCTTTAATACCAACTCTGCCTTTTCCCTGCAGATAACAGATTATTTAGACAACCGTGAAATAAAGGAAGTATTTAATTACTTTGCCACTTTTCAAACCCTAGTATATGCTATGTATTCACTAATGCATACATTTTTGTGTTATTCTGGAAGGGGAAACTAGGGGTGAAATGTATGCTTATCTCCAGCTAACACAATCCAAGATATCCTACAATTGTAGAAGTTTGTAGGAGCTAGTCCAAACCAACCACATCAATGGCTGCTGCTGAGCAATTTGAAAAGGAGATTAAAGCCCAATGATTCAGCACATGATCAGGCACATTCTGCTCTGAAACATACTCCCCAGTGCCCTGCTGAGTTCCAAACCAATCTAGTTAGAACACACTACAAAGGAGCAGCAAGTACTGCCTTGACTTCCACTTCCACTGCTCTCACTCTGTGCTGTGTTCCTCTCTACAGGCCTCTCCAGTGGAAGTGGGGGAAGTGGATGAAGCCACCAGCCCGCAGGCAGAGCCCAGCCCCAGCAGTGCAGACCCTTCCCACCTGGTGTGCCCATCCTCAGGTGGGTGTGCTGCTGCCCTCACTTCTGCTCTTGCCCTTCCCCACTGATGGGGCCGGGGTGGAGGCCTACCTTGGGGCAGGAGTCCGATAAAAGCAGCACCAGCAAGGCTCATTAGGAAATGCTGCAGATGTCCAAAATCTCAACATAAAATGAAATTGTATGCGGTCAGAACAGTCATTCACTGCAGCAGCCTCCCAAGGGATGTGGTAAAGTTCCCATGGCAGGAGGTTTTTCGGATGCAGCTGGACAGGGTGCTAGACAATCTCCTCTAGGCCCCCTTTCCCATGAAAGGTGGTAATAGATGGTCTGTTGAGGCTCCTTCCATCCTGGGCTATTCTGTCATTCTGTGATTGAAATGACACACCTGACTGCACAATACTCAGAGTGCAGGTTGTCCGCTTTGCTGTTTGTGCACGTGAAAAGCCAGTGCCACAGCATGCTTTAACAAGAAAGCAACAAGGGCAGAAGCTATCAGTCAGTAGTAGCTTCTGTTTAATGCTTTCCCTCACCAAGACTTTAAGAAATGCGGAAAAAGAGTAAGAAGCAGTACTTCAGTCCTCATAATGCCTTTAAATGGACAGTATTGTGCAGACTCTTAATTTTCTGCTTTAAAGTCTTTATGCATGATTCCTAATCTGAGGAAAGGAATTTGCTGGTAGAATTTTAAGCTGTTTTCCTCAAGAGTTTGTTTCTGAAACATTGTCTTTTGAGTAGGGATGTTATCTGCTGTCTGCTATCATACTAAGTTCATGGGTTTTTTTTTTTTGTTCATTTTTTAAAATGGGTCTATCAAAGTTCATCCTTGTATAGGTAAGTAAAAAGTACTATGACAAGTATGTATTTAAATGAAATCTCTGGCTGTAATTGGTATGTAAACATAATACTCCTGGTTGTTGAGGATAAATGTGACTTAAACAATTGAGCTTTTCCCTTAAACATCAGTGAAGTACCGTTCCCCACAGATAAGAAACACATGGGCTGTTAGCAAGGGCTCATGAGCTGATTTAATTTCTTTGGCTAGTAGATGCCAAAGAACATAGGTTAATAATCTTGAATTGCACCTGGCAGGTAATGCAGAAGTTGCAATCTTGTGAGAAACTAACCAAATTCTCCCCTCCTCTCAAGAGTGATGGGCTGGTGTTGTCTACAAATCACAAAGCTACCTTGTCTTCAGTGACAAAGCAGTGAGAAATGCTAAACATTAACTATTGACAACAAAGTTTGATATTGGCTGGCAAGGAAAACTGAGATAGCATTGCAGAAATTGAAATGGTAAAGTAACATTGAGTTTTCATTATGTCTGTTCTGGAGGGATAGATGTGGTACAAACTGTGAACTTCATGTAGAGTAAGTAACTTCCTCTGCTGTTCAGTACAAGCCAGAAAATTCCATGCTGTGGCCCCTATGCCGCTAACAGTGTGGGAACTGCTCCAAAGCAGGGTGCATCTGCCTGGCAGCAGAAGTTCATCTTTGCTTGTGTGCAGGTTCTAAATGGAGCCTTAGAGTGCATCTCTTTCTTACCCCACTGTTCTAGTCTGTCAAAGAGGTACATTCAGAAGCTGCCACTGCTGCTGTGGTTGAAAAGGGGACAGGATCTGAAGCTTCTGCTGTAGGAGGTTGGAGGGACATCTGGGTGCTTATGCAGTGCCTGGGATGCTGACAACTGCTCTACTTCCAATGGTGGTATCAGCTGTCAGCGGTATAGCTGTCACAGTCCTCAGCTGTGGACCTGTGTGCTTGTACTCTCTTCTCCCATAACCCAGCATCAGCTTGTTGGATTTTTTAAGAATTAAATGGCAACTATGTTATTTCCATCTAAGACTTACTGTTAGCACTGTTTTTTGCTGTCTGATGCTTAAATGATACAGTTTAGTGGAAATAGGCAAGCTGAAATACCCTCCAGTGCTGACAGTGAAACCATGTTTACTCTGGTATAGCTACTTGTCTGTGTAGCATCTTAGGATAGGATTCATCATAACTTCAGTAAAGAGATCTTAGCTTAGTAGGCACATTGTAGTTTATGGCTCATCTCAGCCAAAGAGAAACGTCTAAAATAGTTTGTGTGACTCTTTCTTTTCACCATGAAGGGTGTCCCATGATGCCCAAGTCAAGTGTAAGAACCTACATTTTGACAAGTGAACTTCATTCTTAAATCCTTATCTTCTTTGAGAGATTGATTTTGCCTGTGTTGAAGAAAAAAAGTTGTTTTTCCAAAACATTCAGTAAATAAGCTCACAGTATATCCAGTAAGAAATTGGATTGTAAGAAATAGGCCTTATTTATTTGAAAAAGTAGCTTAACTTTGCAACATTATCTCTTATATGTGTGGATTAGGTTCAGATCAAAAGCAATTCAAGTCAACTGTAGCTTGTGCTAGCCCTGTTTTGAAGAAATTAGAATTTCTTCCCAGTCCTGTCCCTTCAGAGGAAGCTGCTTCAAGCAACAAAGATGTAAAGAAAGCTGAAATGGAACAGGAGAAGGAAGCAGAGCCCTTTCCTACACCGGAGGTATGTAAGGGTGAGAAAGAGAGGGAGTAGAAAACAAAAACAAACAAAAAAGATAAGGATCTCACATGGAAATGTTTATTGTGCAAATTGCTATTTTTCTCTACATAATGTCACTTCAGGAGTTCATTTAAAACAATCTGCCAAAGAATGACCCTGGAGGATGGTTTCTGTTGCCAAATCCTGTAATCACCATAGAGTTCCCTCTCAAATTGAACTTCACAGTGTCTGCTTGTAGCATTTGAACCTGTAAAACTATAAACTCGTTGGACTGGAAATGAAAACCCAGTCCCACTGCCTGTTAAGAGGGCAGAGTATCCAGAAGGCGTAGACAGTGGAGCTTACCCTTTTGAAGTGCTGAACAAGTACAGGTGAGCAGAGGTGACAACTGGCCATGACCATCCTTCTCTGTCAGGTAAGTTAGACACTGGTTAGTTAGATGCTGTTAGAGGATCGGCCTTGGTGTGCAGGGCAGTGTGAATGTCAAGAGCAAATGGTTGCTTACAGGACATCTGTTGCAGGACATACTGCAACTGAGTGTTGTAATTCTGGAGATAGGGGCTTCATCTTTGATAATGTTGATTCAAAAAATAAGTGGAAAGGATTTAAGTTAGCCTTTGATTGAACCTGTTGTTTTTTTAATGCTGTTTTCTGCTCCCAAATGTCTGAACAGGTGATGAAAGCAAAAGCCCCAGAACAAAAGGGAAGTGTAGTGTTGCCATTTTTAAAGAAGCTGCCCGAGACCAGCCAAGTTACTCTGCATAATTCTGGTCTACAAGGTGAGCATTTGGGGAACTCAGCCACATAGTAGTTGAATATGTGCATGTGGTGTTCAGGGAGAAGTACTTAATCAACGACCTGGAGGGTTTTGGAGCTAAAATAGTTATTTTCTAGTTGCATTAACTAATCTTGGTAATGTGGCTTCTGTGATGCAAAGGACTCTTCTGGCTGTTCCTCTTAACAACAGCAGAAATGTGGCACAGTGGAGAGGGGCAGAGAAAGGCCTAACTTGCATTTACCTGACCTAGCAGTTAAAGTTGTATTATGCCAATGAGTATTGCTTCCTGCTGCTCACAGGTGAAAACGGCTTAGTGGTTGGTTTTATCTCACAATAAAATTTTCTGGAGATAAATTCTGCACTCAGCTGCTCATGTGGAGCTCCTTTTCAGAGATCAGCAATACACATATCTGGCCACCTCCTTGAATTTGACTGCTGCCCAGCACAAGTTCTTGCAAAGCAGAAACTTTTTTTTTCCGTCACCTTCATGACAAAGTTTTGCTTGAAATTGATCATATTTAGTAGTTTGATTTTATATTTATTTTAGAGATGCATGTATGTAAGGATTATGAAAGAAATAGAGAAAAATCATCCAAGGTTTTCTTCCCCTTGAGAACTTCCTAGGTTGTTAGTTTATATATAGGTAATATGCTGATTAGCCTAATGTGTTCAAGGTTGAAACTGTGAAAAAATTGGAGAGGGACTTTATACAAGACAACGTAGTTATAGGACAGGGAGCAAAGGCTTTAACCTGAAAGAGGGTAGATTTATATTAGTAAAGAGAAAGAAATTCTTTACTCTGTGTGTGGTGAAGCCACAGGTTACCCAGAGAAGTTGTGGATGCCCCATCCCTGGAAATGTTCAAGGCCAGGTTGGATGCAGCTTTGAGCAGTCTGGTCTAGTGGAAGGTGTCCCCGTGCATGGCAGGAAGAGTTGAAAATAGATGATATTTAAGGTTCATTTCAGCCCAATCTAGTCTGTGATTGTCTGAAAAGGAATAAAATTCTCACTTGTTTTAAGTGGGGAAGTACTACCTAAACAGACTTTGTGAACAATATCATTTTATGTTAGGCACAAATCAATCCAAACATCAGGTAGGTCTGTAGGTCTCTTGCCTGTTTTCTGAGTGATGCCGAAAGACTTGGCTGCACTCTAGTGTTCACAGCACACAGAGCGCTGAAACGATCACAAAATCCTTAGAAACCTGTAAATGCAATAGGAATGAATGCAAGCCCCATGCAAAGACTTGAAGGGGTGGCTGCCCTTGACCAGCGTTGGCGTGTTAGAGGTCTCATAAGTTCAGGTGTCACGTTGCACAAGTAGCATTTAAATGCAGACACTCGGTGTGATCTTCGGGTCCATTGTAAACTAGCTGCCATGGGCCGAAGCGACTGTAGTCAAAATCCCCCTGGTGGCCAAAGTGGCTCAGGTCTTGAGAGTCTGTCATTGCCTTTTCACTGCACTGTTTCTTGTTTTGTCTCCGTGCCGTTGCCTGCAGAGCCGCCCCGTGGGGCCGCGGTTCCACTTAGGGTTCGCAACAACTGGCGGCGCTCACAGTTTTTCTCACAGTCAGGTAAATGGAGCTCGAAGACCAGCTTCAGCCCTTCTGCTGCCTCCAGTCGTAGATGTCTTTGGATGCAGGGCTGGGGTGAAAATTGATGACATGGGGACTTGTTCTATCTCTTGCTTTCGTAGAAAGTATCTATTCCTGCTGCACAGTTGACAAAGAGCTGTTGGGTTGCACATTGTGATGTTCTGTTTTCAGGCACCCAAAAGAAATCCCTTGCCTATAAATACATATTTCTTAATTTCTTTAAGTCAGCCAAATTTTCAAAGACATTTGGATAGAAAATGGCAATGGTTCTCTTCGTAACTGTGGCTGTTGAATAGTGTAGTCCCCATCCTTTTAGCTCTGCTGTACTTTTTCCTTCCTTGCACTGAATCATGAAGGGAAAAGTAGCTCAAGGTAGGTAACACTCAGTGTCTGAACACTGCTAACATATGTGGCCAGAAGTAGATGGCGTTAGCTAGTGGTAGAGTAGAACCTGATGTTAGTTAATGCTCCTCTGTACCCAGATTAAAAGTAGTTTTGTTGGTGGTGGATGTAATCTGGATTTTTTTGATTTGTTTGCTTGCATTCATCCTTGCATTTGGTTGTGGAAGCGAATAGCAAACTAACATGAAGCTTTTTTATACAGACATAATGTGGATTTAATTGCAGGCTAAGTATATTTTGCTATGTTAGATTTAATCTTTCTGTGTTCTGTTTTTTTTAATAGCTGATTCTGATAGTGGTGATAAATCAAATGTGAGTACCTTTTACATCATTATTTGGTTTAGAGATTTGTTTTCAGCAAAAATAAATTTTTTACACAAACTCTCTTGTAACATCATGTAATGAGAATGAGAAATTTTTTTCCATGAACGTGTGAGAGAAAAAGTTCAACCCAAGTCAAGACATAGTCTGAATCTGAAATTCATGCAGTCTCCTCTTATCTGGAGAGAATGATAGCTATACTGTACTTGGTTGTTGGAGCCAGTAAAGCATCACAATCTTGAAAAACTATATAATTGTAAATTGTTCATTCTATTTTAAATGCATAGGAATTCAAGGACTCCACAATTCTACAGGCTCCTCAAGGAAAACAAAAAAACCCAACAAACCTAACAAATGGTACTCTGAAGTAGAGAGTGTTTCATATTCTGATTGTCACATAGAAATAGACATATTCTCTTCCTGTCAAATTCAAATACTACTCTTAGTAGAAAGGGATGTGACAGCAAGTGTCATGTTTTATTTCATTATGGATAAAAATTGAAAGTAAGACTATAGAGTGTTGTGCTGGCAGACATATATTGTAAGAGAATATTTTTTACAACATAAAATTGCTTTTCATATTATAGAATATTATAGAGAACCAAAATAGATATGCTCTCTAAATTTGAGTACTTGCAGGTGGCTTTGTTCAGTGCTGCTTAGAGCTTTCTTTAAGATCTTTTTACTTTTTTCCCTCCAATTGATATTTCCCAAGACTTTCTTTGCAAATCAAATGATTACTTTGTCATTTGGATACCTGTGGGCAATCCCAAATGTCAATAAAGCTTAGAATATTGTCTGCTAAGTGAGAGAACCATTATCTAGTTCTCAATTTCCCACTGTAACATCATCATCAGGGCTAGATTGGACAAAGCGCAACTTTCTCTGGTAGCCTTGTGAACTGTAGTGTCACAGTCTAATAGCTTGGTTTTCCTTCATATAAGCGTTCCAATTTTTGGTCCTGGGATCCAGAAGAAGAGCGAAAACGTCAGGAAAGGTGGCAGCATGAGCAGGAACGCTTGCTTCAGGTAGGGAAGAAACTGTATGTCTTCCGCTGTGTGGTTCAGCTGTTGAATTGTCCCTTTGGACAAAAGTTGGACATTTTGTGTCATGTTTTTGACATCCTCTGTGGATGCTTGAATGAATTCTGTGGCAGATGAGTGATCAAACGAGCCTACACATATATTCTCTGTGGTTTAGGCACTCTCATGTCTCCCTTTCCCACTCCATGGAAAGACCAAAAGGAGTTAGTACTGCATTCCAGTGCAGAGTTAAACCAAATGTGTTGGTCCTCAATTATATTTAAAGTATATTGAGCATAGACTGCAGGACACTTTATTACTTGGAGCTTCCTTTTCAAGACTGATGATTTGCTGACCCTGACACCTATGCAACTGTTCTTTAAAATTATGTTCTTAATGGCTTTTTGTAGATTTCTGCCTTGTTTACAGGCTTTTCTTGGAAGATATCAAGCTTGATTTGGATATGAAAGGACTTGGGTTTTGGGGGTTTTTGTGAGGGAGTGAGACATCCTCAAGACAACCACTAGTTTTGCCTAGTGGTATGCTGTGATCTAAAAGTACTGGGTTTATATCTTAGTTGGAAAAAGTGCAGTGGCCCTGTAAAACTTGAATTTCCCAGTCAGCAGTGTCTTCTGAAACTATGATTAAGTTTGATCCCAAAGAAATCATGTATTTCTTTCATGTAACAGAATAGCAAACAACTGTCAAAAGGATGGAGAATAAAAAGTGGAATATTTTAATCTTTTAAGAATGACTTGTGCATCTCTACAGCTTTCTTGAGACTATTTTCGTTTAGCTAATACTGTTGTTTCCTCTTAAAATGGTGT